>JABFQA010002670.1:0-10881 GCA_022817065.1 Probaryconus sp. ZL-2020
GTATTTATATCATAATTTATAAGTTTGGTTATCTTTTTGTCAAAACTTCAGTTTTAGTAATTAAAGAGTAAATTTTAAAAAATTAATATATAATTTCTTTATATAAATAACCTTTATTATTGATTAGCTTTTGTAAAGGTGGGAAAAGATTATCAGGTAGTTTATCCAAAGCAAACCATTGCCAGCTTTCTACTTTATGAGGTTCTAAGTTTTGTAATTCATGCTCGTTTAAACAATGAGCTCTAAGGAAAATCGATATGTAATGTTTTTGCTCTTTTTCAAAAACATTGTTAGTGATGGCTAAAAATTCAGGATCTTTAATGATCAAATTTGTCTCTTCTAAAACTTCTCTAATGATGCACTCTTCAAAAGTTTCACCAAATTCTAAATGCCCACCTGGATTGCCATAAGTAGATTCGCCATGTGAGCTAATACGCTTGCCAAGCAAAATCTCATTTTTACTATTAAATAGGATAATCCCGACACCGATGCGAGGGTGGTTAGTCATATAAAATCGTTTCCTTATCTATATAAAGAAAACTTTTTTGTTATTTGAGAAACCGTATCCCATTTTCCAAAAAGTACAGCTGCATAATAAACATGTTCTTCTTCTGTCTTTTTTGCAATATTTTCTATTTATTCCAAATATGTTCCGCCGGTCATACTATCTGTAAATGCCAAATGCATAACTTCAGATTCTTTCGCATTAAGTATAGCTTTTTTTATCTCACTTGATTTGCCACGTAAAATAATATAAGGCATTCCTGAAATTTGCCAATTATTACCACTTGCATCAATATTCGGTTGTAAGAAACAAGTAGGCTTACCAAGTAAAGCTTCAGCCGCAAGAGAGCTATGTGCTACTGCATTCATAGCAACTCCAATCTCAATATCTTTATTTACAATTATCACTAATTTATTTTCAAAGCTCATGTTATTCCCTTTTCTGCTTATTAACTATTACTTGAAAATATATAACTTATATTCTCTATAAGGGCAATAATTTAATACTTATTTTATAATAAATCCACTTCCTTATAAATAGTGCGGTAGAGATCGGAGGTTTTTAGTAGATGAGCGTGCGTTCCTTCGGCTTCTACCGCTCCTTTATCTATTATCAAAATATTGTCGGCTGATTCTATGCTGCTGATGCGGTGGGCGATTGATATGATGATTTTCCCTTTCATTATATCCTTGATAGAGCTTAATAGCTTTTGCTCGCTTTGACTATCTAAAGCATTCATTGCTTCATCGAGAAGTAGAATCTGCGGTTTGCGTAGTAAAGCCCTTGCTAACGCTATTCTTTGCTTCTGTCCGCCTGATAGCCTAACACCTTTTTCACCGATTTTAGCATTAATCCTATCAGGAATTTTATCAGCAAAATCAGCTATACCGGTAATTTTTATTATTTCGGTTATTTCCTCTTCGCTAGAATCATTACCAAACATAATATTTGATTTAATAGTACCAGAAAAAATACTAGCTTCTTGCGGAACATAAGCGATTAATTTACGGATTTCATTAGGGTTTAAAAGAGCAATATCTTGGTTATTTACCAAAATTATACCGCTTTCTTGGATATAAAAGCGTAATAGTAACTGCATCAAAGTACTTTTACCTGAGCCTGATCTGCCAACGATACCGATAAACTGGGTAGAATCTATTTTAAAAGATATATTGTTGATGATCTTTAAATTAGGTCTTGATGGGTATGAAAAATTTACGTTTTTAAACTCTAGCGATATAGAATTAACGGGCTTTAAATCTGAATAATTATTATGATTAACTATAGGTGATTTATCAATGATGGTAACTATTCGCTCTAAAGCAGCAAGCGGCAAGTGCATCTCGCTTAATAGCTCAAAAATACCACCACTACTAAAGCCGGCAATAATCGCATAATAAATGAATGATATAATTTGACCGGAGGATAAATTACCTTTTACTATATCCAAAGCCCCAATCCAAATAACCAGCGTAACCCCAAGAAATATAAAAGCCATTGAGAATGCAAAAAACAAAGCACGAATTTTTAAACGAGCTGCCGAATAGGTCAAATAATCTTGCAGCAGATTATTAAACTCCGTAATTTTAGCTGCCTGACCACCAAAAGCATGAATGGTTTTAATATTGCTAAAACTTTCGTTAATATCAGATGCTAAAAGTGATTGAGATTCTAAGGTTTTTTTGGATAAAGCTTTAACATGTTTACCAAATTTGATTATGGGAATTAGCAGCAAAGGAATGGTAATAATTACTATCGATGCTAGTTTAAAACTTTCAAAAAACATTAAAATAATGCTACCAACTAACATCACTGAATTGCGGATAAAAAAAGATAGGAAATTAACAATTAGCTTAGATATTTGATCTATATCACTTGTGAGACGGGAGATTATATCGCCGATTTTTAGCTCTTCAAATTCAGTAATTTCATAATTAATTAGTTTGCTATAGGCATCCTTTCTTATTTGACTTGAGACTTTTTCAGCAACATTATTAATAAAATATGAGCGGAAAAAACTAGCAACACTTAAGATAATAATAAGCAGGCAGATATATAATATGGATTTATCAACTGCTGCAGTGCGATCTAAAACCAAACCCTGATCAACTAAATGTCTGAAAACATTTCCGATTAGTAATAACGCAAGCGATACGCTAAGAAGAGATATTATAACGACGATCAAATCTTTTTTATAGAATCTTAAGTTTTTAGCCAGTCTATATAAAAGTTTGGTGTTCATATGAAAGGAAAAGAGAGTTTTATTATGTCATTAACGCTTTCGTGTCTGGATCAATTTTCCGTGTCATCCCGTGGTTTGTCCACGGGATCCAGAAAAACAATAAAAAATACTAACGTATTTTTAACTGGACCCCGTGGTCAAGCCACGGGGTGACAGTAGTAAAACTAAGCCACGCAAACAAGCCTTAAGCGGGAATGACATATAATAAAAAATGGGGCGAGTGACGGGAATCGAACCCGCGACCCTCAGAACCACAACCTGATGCTCTAACCAACTGAGCTACACCCGCCATAAGTTATCAAAGTAACAGCGTGACTTTAAATTATTATCACTATTTAGTCAAGAATATTTAGGAGTAATTAAGGTTAATTTATAGAAAATAGATTTAATTAAAACTTGTTGCTTTAGTAATGCATACAAATATAATAATTTGACTTGCAATTTATAACTATATATAGTTACAATATGAATCAGCGTATAAAACTTATAAGTAAAGCTAAACAAAATCCTAAAGGGTTAAGTTTTTCAGAATTTAATGATTGGGTGTGGTTGGATTAAAGATAGACAAAAAGGTAGCCATCAAATTTGGTATTCACCTAGAGGTGATAGGTTATCTGTTCAGACTGTTGGAAATATGGCGAAAGAATATCAAGTTCGACAATTTTTAAACTTTGAAAAAGGTAAAGAAGATGAAAAGTAATGATATATTTGACGGCTTTACTATAGAGCTTTTTAAAGATATTGATGGGGATTGGTTAGCAAAATTTGAAGAATTACCTAATGTATCGGCTTTTGGTGATTCACCTGAAAAAGCATTGCAGGAATTACAAGAAGCTTGGTTTTTAATGAAAGAAAGTTATGTAAGCCATAATCAACCTGTTCCTTTAGCACCATCTAGAAAAGAATATAGTGGACAATTTAATATTCGAGTAGATAAGCGTATACATAGAGCTTTAGCATTAGAAGCATTTAGAGCGAAAATTAGTTTAAATGCTTTAGTTGCCCAAAAATTAACTTTATCGGTAAGACAATGAAAAAAGCGGTTATTTTAGTTAGTGGTGGGGCGGATTCTGCTACTGTTCTTGCAATAATGAGAGAGCAAGGTTATGAGATTCATGCTATAAGTTTTAACTATGGGCAGCGTAATAATGCTGAACTACGAAAAGTTACGGAGCTAGTAAAAGAGTATAATGTCAAGCAACATAAAATTGTCAATATAGACTTAAGAGCTTTCGGCAGCTCTGCTCTTACTGATGATGATATAAAAGTTCCTCATTATCACGACACGAAAGAGCTACCTGAAGATGTACCGGTTACCTATGTACCTGCCCGTAATACGATCTTTTTAAGTTACGCATTAGGGTTTGCCGAAATAATAGGTGCTAAGGATATTTTCATAGGCGTACATACTAGCGATTCAGCAAATTATCCTGATTGCCGCCCTGAATATATCAAATCTTTTGAAGCAATGGCAAATCTAGCAACCAATATAGGCGGAGTTACTATTCATACTCCTTTGATTGATATGACTAAAGATCAGATAATTAAAACAGGGCTTAGGCTTGGAGTAGATTATAAAAATACCATATCATGTTATGATCCTAGCGAAGATGATTTATCTTGCGGCACTTGCCTTGCTTGCACGATAAGGCTTGATGCTTTTAAAAAGAATAATGTACAAGACCCAATTAATTATATATAATTTTAATAAACAAATAGTTGGTAGACGAAGCTCAATTTGGAAAAGAGCAAGGAGACTGTAAGACGAGGAGCGGAGCGTATACTTAATACGTGAGCATCCGAGGATTTACAAAGACGCCGCCGCCAATTTTTCAAATTCAGCGAGTATACATGTATGATTGATAGAAAATATTTATACTCCCCCTTTCCTACGCTTGATTTAGATGATATAATATTAAGAGAGTTAACGGGCGTGGATGCTGAAGATTATTTTAGTTATATGAATAAGCCTGAAATGGCTATTTATATAACAGAAAGTAACAGACCAAAAACTTTAGAGGAAGCTAAGGAAGAAATTCGTTATTGGTCTAGTTTATATAAGAATCACAGAAGTTTTTACTGGGGTATTGCACTTAAAAGTGATAATAAACTTATTGGTACTGCCGGTTTTAATATAATAAATCTAGAGCATCATAAGGCAGAAATCAGTTATGATTTGGATTATAGCTTTTGGGGGCAGGGTATAATGTTAAAATCCATAAAAAATATTCTAAAAATTGCCGATCATATTGGAATTGTTAGAGTTCAAGCAACAGTCATTACAGATAATTTACGCTCAATTAATTTACTTGAAAGATGTGGCTTTGCACGTGAGGGAATACTTAAAAAATACGAAATAGTTGCAAATGAGCATAAGGACTATTATATGTATAGTAGGGTTTTGTAACAAAAACGTCATTGCGAGCCGCTGAAAGTGGCGTGGCAATCTTATGAAAATGTCCTTAAGATTGCATCAAAGCTATGCTCCTCGCAAGGCATTGTTGTGTGGATCAAAAAACGCCCTCCGTGTCATCCCGTGGCTTGTCCACGGGATCCAGAAAAGCAACTTAAAATACTAATAATTTTAGTATTTTAAGCTGGATCCCGTGGACAAGCCACGGGATGACAGAGGAAGAATTGATCTAGGCAACAAAGCTTCCACGGGATGATAGAGCTAAACCATGCGAGTACATCACCACGGTAGACAATTAAGTATATAAACATAAAAAAAGAAAAATTGATGGTAGTAGAAGCTAATAAAAAAGAATTAATTTGTTCATTCTGTAGCAAAAAGCAGCATGAGGTGAAAAAGTTAATAGCAGGTCCTGCAGTATTTATTTGTGATGAATGTATAAATTTATGCATGGACATAATGGAAGAAGAAAGTAAAATAGCGTTAAAGCGGATTACTTCCACTATTCCAACTCCGCAAAAAATATGTTCAGTTTTAAATGATTATGTAGTTGGTCAAGAACAAGCTAAGAAAGTTTTAGCAGTAGCGGTATATAATCATTATAAAAGGCTTGAATATGTCCAATCAGGCAATAATGATGTTGAGCTTAATAAATCTAATATTTTGTTAATTGGTCCTACCGGTTCAGGTAAAACGTTGCTTGCTCAAACACTTGCTAAAATTTTAGACGTACCTTTTACTATGGCTGATGCTACCTCTTTAACGGAAGCTGGTTATGTTGGTGAGGATGTTGAAAATATTTTACTTAGATTACTTCAGGCTGCCGAGTTTAATGTGGCTAAAGCACAAAAAGGTATAATATATATTGATGAGGTTGATAAGATTGCTAGAAAGTCCGAAAACCCTTCAATTACTAGAGATGTATCAGGGGAGGGCGTACAACAAGCACTACTTAAAATTATGGAAGGAACGGTTGCTTCTGTTCCTCCGCAAGGTGGTCGAAAACATCCACAGCAAGATTTTGTGCAGCTCGATACCTCAAATATTTTGTTTATTTGCGGTGGTGCTTTTATGGGAATTGATAGCATCATAACTTCTAGAACAAATAATAGTTCTATAGGTTTTGCAGCAAATGTAAATATTGACAAAGAAAAAATTAACAGAGAGATTCTTAAATCTTTAGAGATTGAGGATCTAACAAAATTTGGATTAATTCCTGAATTTATCGGAAGATTACCAATCGTTACAACCTTAGATGATTTAGATAAAGAAGCTTTAGTTACAATTTTAACTAAGCCAAAAAATGCTATAGTAAAGCAGTTTAAAAAACAATTTGAGCTTGATGAAGCTGAGTTAATAGTTGAGGATTCTGCATTGGAAGCTATTGCTGAAAAAGCTTTAGCTAAAAAAACTGGAGCAAGAGGTCTTCGTTCGATAATTGAGCATCTTTTACTTGATAGTATGTATAAAGTTGCTGAGCTGAAGAAACAGCGTGTTACTATTACAGAAGATGTAGTTAAGGGACTAATAGAGCCAATAATTACTTCTATTATTACCCCAACAGCAAAAACAAGTAAAAAGCAAGCAGCTGTTGAAGACATACCGGCTTAATTGTCATCCCGTGGTGGCATTGTTGCATCGATTGGAAAGCATCCTCGGTGTCATACCGTGGCTTGTCCACGGTATCCAGAAAATAATAAAAAATACTAATTTTATTAGTATTTTTAACTGGATCCCGTGAATAAATCACGGGATGACAGGGGGAATGATCCACGTGGGCAATGCCTACACAGGAATGACATAAGTGAGCCATGCCTACACAAGAATTACATAAAACACTAATAAAAATCTAACCTCATTTTATGCCTTATCTAATACCTGCTATCATAACTACAGTACTTATTTTATTAGTTTTAATAATTTGGTTTTATGTAAAAACTAAAACCTTAAAAGCACAATTGCAATTTCTGACCGATCAAAATTTGGAAATCTCTAACAATAATCAGTTACTTAATCAAGAAAAAATAGCTTACTTACAAAAAATCGAGCAACTAAAGTGCAGAGTAGAGTATCAAGAGCAATCTATTAAGGATTCTGAAAAAATACGTAATGAGTCCTTTTCTTCGGCTAAAGCTGCTTTATTTGATTTAGGCAAGGATTTATCCAAGCAACTTATCGAAATCCATAAAATGGAAAACACAGCAACAAGAGAGCTAGCTGAGAAAAATATTGCTACTGCTTCTGGAAAGTTCAATAGTGAGTTTGAGCGTTTAATTACTATGGTAGGAACGCTTAACAAAGATATTGAGCAGTCTAAAAGCACAGTAGACTTAATCAAACAATCGTTACTTTCGCCTATTGGGGCAGGGCTACTTGCTGAGATTACTCTCGAAAATATCTTAAAATCATCAGGATTACGTTCTAATTTAGATTTCATCCTGCAATATGGTTTAACTACCTCAGATAGTACTAAACTAAGACCTGATGCACTTATTTTTCTACCTTCCGGTAATTTGATGGTGATTGATTCAAAAGCTTCCAAATTTTTAGTTGATGAGCAGGATAATACCGGAAATCTTAGCAAAACTATGAATTATCACTTAAAGTCGTTAGCTAATAAAGATTATGCTGAAAATATTTTAGCTGACTTAAATAAAAAAGAGCAGAATTATAACAATGTCATTACTTTAATGTTTTTACCTACTGAACAAGCCGTTGAAAAAGTTATTGCAGCTGATCCTAATTTTCTACAAAAAGCTTGGGGTTGTAGTATTTTTCCAGTAGGACCTAGTGGGCTTATGAATATGCTGTCATTCGCAAAATTTCAAATTACCGATCATCGTCGTTCAGAAAATTATAAAATAATCATTGAAGAGGTAAGAAAGTTATTAAGCTCTATTGGTACTATAGCAGATTATTCTCAAAAAATTGGCAATAACCTGCATAATATGGTTACTAATTATGATAAGTTCGCAGCTTCTTTTAATCGTAATTTTATGTCAAGAGTTAAGAATATCCAAAAACTCGGTATTGATTCAGGAAATAAAACGCTACCTGCAAGCCTTGAACGCTATCAAATTGTTTCTTCCAAATCCGAAATTATTGAAGTAGAAGCAGAAAATTCTCAACCACAACAAATAGAAGAATAAATTGATAACTCAAATGTTAAGAAAAATTTTTATAATTTGCATATTAATATTATTAGTATTTGTCTGCATATATGGTATAGAAAATTTAAAGTCCAAAAAAAATGAAAATATTCTAAGGGTTAGTTTCATCAATATGTGGCCAGGATTTACAATAGATGAACTGCCGATGATAAAAGAAATAATAGAAGAAAGTGGAAGAAAAATTGTTATAGATCATAAAAATTATGACCTTATAATTGAGAGTGTTTTCGGTCAGAAAAAAATTAGTAACAAGAATAGTATAAAAATATTTTTTACTGGTGAATCTATTAGACCTAACCCTGATAATTATGATATAGCTATAGGTTTTGATTATATAGATCATCCGCATTATATAAGAATACCTCTATATTATATGTATTTTACTAATGAGATAAGCACAAATTATAAAAGACCTAAATGCAACCCACATAAGCCGCATTTTGCTTGTTTTCTTGTTAGTGCACATATAGATGATACTGAAAAATTTGATGTTTGCGTTGCAAGAGATAAATTTTTTCACAAGCTATCATCATATAAAAGAATAAGAAGCGGAGGTAAATACTTAAATAATGAATCTAGAGTAGTACCTAAAGAAAACACTAGAGAGTGGTTATCTGAATGCAAATTTGTAATTGCTTATGAAAATAAAACGTATGAAGGCTATGTTACTGAAAAACCTTTCCAAGCTTATCTAGCTGGAGCGGTCCCTATTTATTATGCAGATAAAAGCTATGTTAAAGACGTAAATCCTAAGGCAGTAATATTTGCTAAAGATTTTGCTTCAGAAGAAGAGCTATATAACTATATTATTTCTGTTGATCAAAATGACGAAAAATATTGTGAAATATATAATAACTCAATTGTACCTGATTCTTTAAATAATTACCCCATAATAAAAGAGAAATTAAAAGAAAAACTTTTACCTTTATTAAATGAAAAATAAAATTTATTACATAAAAAAGTATTTTTTTATATTATTTATTATAATTAGCTGTCTATTAATATTTTGTAAGTTTGGATCAAATGAAATTTCTTTATTCTATATTACTTATCAGTTAAAAAATAATCCGATTAGTGAAAAAGATATTAAAATTTTTGTAATTAATCTAGATCATAGTACCAATAGATATAATAATATAAATAAACAATTTATTGATATTAATTTATCTTATGAAAGATTTAGTGCAGTAGATGGTTATGCATTACCTATAACAAACCAAAAAGGAGAAAAGTTTACCGGTTTAGATGTAAAGAATAATCCTTCTCTTTTATCATTAGATAATAATTATACTATTTTTTGTCCATCAGAAAATATAAATTACTACGCATTGAATCGTACTTTAACCGCCGGTGAATTTGGATGTTATTGTAGCCATAGAGAAATTTGGCTTAAAATGGTTGAAGAAAATATTCCATATGCCTTAATTTTAGAAGACGATGCTATATTAGAAGAAAATTTTTATAAGAAATTCTCAACCATAATCAAATCTTTACCTAGTGATTGGGATCTAGTCTATTTATTTTTGATGCATCTACCGAGGCAAAAATTTTATAAAATTTATAATAATCCTTATCTTAAAAAAATTAATACCCAAAGGTATTTTTATACTTCTACGGGTTATTTAATAAATTTAAAAACTGCTACGAAGCTTCTTAAATATAGTAAAAGCTTTAGCGAGCCAATTGATGATAGTATAGCACAAGAAGTAGCTGATAGTAGAATACAAGCTTATATTACAACACCTTTTTTAATAAATACTGATTTTAAAGATTCAACTATTATTGAGATGGGAAGACCAGACTAGAAATATAGTAAAATGAATCTTTACTAGCCGTGTCCTTAAGATACCGCAATCGAATCGCATTATGACATACTATTACTAGAGTTTTATCAAACCATTTTAGCTTTAGGTTGTTTAAAATTAGCTTGGTCAAAATCGTATATGAAGCTTTTAATAACAGGTACTATAAACTGTTTAAACTTACTGCCGCTAAATACGCCATAATGTCCTGCACCTTTTTGTAAATGATATTTCTTCATTGATTCAGGAATATTACTACAAACGCCAGTTTAGGATAAGAGAGCAATAAAAACCTGATACTTACAGGCGATACAAGGCATTAGTCATTAATTTTTTTGTTATAAAACGATATATTGCACCAAAAAGTAATAATTTAAACTAGTAAGAAACTAATAAACCCTATCTATATGCTGTATACAAGGCTATTCCTAGATTCCCTTATCCTAAATTAGCGTTACAACAGTCAGAACGAGAAATATACAAGACTAAATGCTATTGATGAAGAATCTCAAGATGAGTATCAAGCATATTCTAAAGAGCAGGAGCATCAAGCCGCAGAGAATCAAGAGAAAGCTGTTAAGGTGCATAGTACTACTCGCAGTAATAGTAGTAATCGCAGAAAAGAACGCACCAAAGTACCATCTTTAAGATTTAAAGATGTACAGGACGCTCTAACCAGTAGCGATATAGAGAGAATATTTAAGGACTATGCTTCATCTATTAGAGGGAGCCTAGGCGCTATAAAGAGA
>JABFQA010002671.1:0-10879 GCA_022817065.1 Probaryconus sp. ZL-2020
CGTTTGAAAAAAAAACGTATTAATTAAATTATATATACAATTTCCATTTCATTTTATTTTGTATAAATTGCAAAACTAGATACATTTGATCCACTTTGCATTTTCGATTTTTCGTCTTTATTTGAAATTTAAATATTGAAAGCGAATCAGCTATTCAATTAATGTAATGGAATATTTTATGTAATATTCATAGTCGTTTTGTTCGCTTTCAAATAAAAAGAATTCATTTTACAACTTATTACTCATGCATATCAATTTTTTATGCTCTTTTATATTAGACGACTTTTTTTTTAAACAGAACGTCAAACAACAGATTGTAGAAAGTAAAGTGTATTACTCGACAAACTCGCTTCTTTTTACGATCGCGAAATTTCAAATCAGGAAGACATTTGCGAAATGCAAAAAGATTTTTCTGCCTTCGAGAGAAAAGACTACTCAAACATTTTGCACCCACTGTTACCATATTTGTTTAAATATTTTATACAGCATTTTTTCTTTTTTGTTAAATCTGACGTCAATAAAAAATTGTTCAATAAAAATAATGTCAACTTTTTTGTTTTCGATGCTTCACATTTGTCAGGTGTGTTTTGACTTTCGATCACGGCATAATAACCATGATATTTAATCCTTGTTTTAACTGTCTACTTACTATCAGGAACGCATATTCTGGTGTCGAACTAATAGCAATTTAAGTGACCGTAATACCGAAATGATGTTAAATTTCCATTTTCGATTAAGTTAATGTGCGGTATCGATCCCACCCGGTATAATCCAAACTGTCATGAAGAGTAAGTTACGTCACGTTGCGAGAGTGCAGTCAAAAAAAAAAAAAAAGATATAATTCATTTGTCTCCAACATACAGTTGTTCGTCTATTACGATAACAGGGCATCAAGTCATTCTTTTAATATTTCACTTCTTCTTCGCGAAAATATAAAAATATCATTCTTTGATGTTCACAGGAGGGAATCTGTTGAAAAGAGCCAAAGTTATGAATAACGCATTACTACGTCTTCAAGTATTGATCACATTGTTGCGATGAGCAGTGCGTTTTAAAGTCAAAATCTTCCTTTTAACATTTAAACTGAGAAATTGAGATGTCGAGAAAAGTGGAACAATATCGATTAGAGTCATTTCATCCTTTTGAAGGAAATACATTTCTTTGCGAATAATTCTGAAATGATATACTTGATTATTTCGTCCCCTCGCTGTGGGATAGTAACGCGCCCCTGAGTGTTATTTAAGGATTCCCTGAAATAATTAAAATGAAAAAATTGTCGTTGAAAAAAAGTCATTTTAAAAAATGAAACCTTCCTTAAGTTTTAATGGAAATTGAAAGCCGCATTAAGACGCGAAACGTATTCCTTAATTTGAAAAAAAAAGTGCATGTTAACTTTTCCCATACATTTGACTAAATCTCCGCAATTTCTTTTTTCCATTCCTCTAATTAAATAAAAAAAATAATAATAATAATAATAATAAGAAAGGAAAAAAAAAAAAAAAGAAATTGTCTTCTCTTTTCCTTAATGGAAATACGTTTGCCAGTGCTCGAAATTTCCTTCAACGTATATCCATTAAGAAACAGTGGCATGACGTCTTAACAAGAAACAAATTCTGCATATCATTAGCGAAGTAATATTTGACGAGACATTTCCGTGTTATTTTATAAGTCCGTGGAAACGACCGCGGTGCACAAGTTAGATGTTATTCCTACGCGAGCCACATTTTTAGAACCCACAGGAGAATCTTTACAAGCGCACACTCTCAAGCATTATTCAAGCTTGTAAAACGGCCATTTTCATTTCGTACCATTATCCGCCTTGGATTCTTAAAATACTCTTAACTTAACATACTGAGAACATGCATTTTCAAAATGCAAGTAACTTTTTCTAATATTGAAAAATCTTTTAATGCGAAAACGTCGTGGCTCAGATGAGGGGAGAGGGGAGAAAAAGCCAAAAGTCAACTACTTTTCATTAAAAAGATATATGCAAAATGTTTACCAAGTACATTGAAGAGACTATTAAAAATGTTATGCTTATAAAGTTTTTGCGAACTCGAGTAAATGTTTGCGAAATGCACGAGATGCCGCGTTTTATTATTTTTTACTGTTTCTTTCTTAATTGTAAGAATTTGCAATTTTTTGATATTGTACAAAAAAATTCTTTTAAATGTAAACTGACCATAGTAATGTATTAGTATGTATATTAATTACGTTCAATTATATACGTATTGTATGTTAATGAAGGCCAAATAATCAATAACTTTATCAAAAATATCATTCGTATCTCCTTTTAAAATGTTCTCGCTCTGTCTGTCTTCCTTTTACTCTTTCTCAGTTGAAGAAGTCGTCGCGTTTCCGCCAGCCCGGGAAAATAAATTGTAACGCTTGTAATAAGGTTAGGAGCTAAAAAAGAGTAGGACGCATTGTTTCTCAATGAATGATTCTAAATGTATATTCCTTTTAGCATGTCAAACAAAAGGAATTTACATGTTGAATGTTTCATTTGTTGGCGCGCGAGCACCTTTGTACGACGCCGTGAAAATATCAGGGACAATTCGAGCTTGCAAATAAGTAAACCCGATCTAATCTCGCGGTTGAAATGTCGGGCTCAATAATCCAGGTCGGACGCGGAACGAGACCGGTTGACTTTATGAGACCAGGTGCGCGCCCCGAGTAATTCACCCGGGCGAATTCCTTCCACCGTTCCGCAATTTTTCAAGACCAAGTTTGTTCATGAGAAATCAGTCAGCTTTTCTTATGAAAGCTAATTTCCGTGTAAAAAAGAACAAAAAGGATGCGAACAAATTCCCGAATGAAAAAAAAAAAAAAAAGCTCGGGTCACAAGTGTTATAACATTTTAATTTGATATGGAAAACTTGGGATTTTTGTAAAATGAGAATACCACAATTTGTTTTATGCATTACCTTTAGAAGTTCTTTTTTATTTTTTGAATTTTGTAAACTGATTCAATAATTTTGCATACGCTGTACTGAATTTGATAACAATGGAATTGACGATGAAAAACTTTTTTTTTAATTTTGTTGCCATACAGTACTAAAAAAGAATCTTTTTTTTTGGGGGGGGGGGAACAAGTCTCTCTGAGTATAATTTTATGTTATTTGCAAACATAGTTAGAGAGCTTTACAATACACGTGTTTTGGTTTTTAAAGAAGAGCATGTTACACAAAGTACATTTAATTAAAAATGTAATTCAATGCATTCAGTTGAAAAGCTCTCTGCTTTTAATAGTGATTAAAGTTTTAACATTAAATCGCATGTAACAGAATATATTTTACTTTATTACATTTCATTGGCAAACTAGCTTTGAAATTTTTATCATAAATACTTAACAAGTGCTATTTAAAGCAGAAGAATAATCTGTTTGAAATTTATTCATTGTTTAAAAATCAGAGTTTTGTTTTTTTAAATTTTACTACGTGAAAACATTACTCTCTTTTTATTAAATTGTCATCTGAATTTACATGAACCTTTTCTTTAAAAAAAAAAAAATAATGCAAAATATATTTCCACTTCTGCTATTAATATCTTCTGTTTGTTCGCAAATCACTTAATACCCTTAAATAATCGATCTTCCATTTCAGAAATGATAATTCCATTAACGATAAATATCTCAGTGGCAAATGCTAAGCATTCCGAATCAATCTTTCTCACGCGTCTTATCACTCACAGACGCTCACAATCAACTTTCGACGCAACGCGTATAAATACTGGTCGCTTAGTATGCCAAGTATGTACATATTCATCTCGATAATATGCAACCTCTTACACATTTGCTTATGCATTGCTGCTGCTTTCTCGTTGCAATTATAAGCTGGCTGGCGCTCTATTCATAAGAGAGTATTATTAGTCACATTTGTATTCATACTTGATACTACCTATGCATAATTGTCAGAATAATGAAGGAGAAATTCGTAAACGCTGTCTGCCGCGCGGCTTTTCCGAGGGAATGAATTTCGGCGATGAATTGTCGCTAATTTTAACCGACATTTTGGCCACTTTTTTTTTTTCTCCGCTTTGTTCTCGTTGTCCCCACTAAACGCGCCATTTCATTATATTTTTCACCAATGAGATTTTGCAGTGTTAACGAAAAATTGATGCAATAAAAGTAAAGTATTTTTGCCAGTTAAGTTTGAATGCAATGCAGCTTTGCGGAGGAAATGTCGTTCGCCGGAAGAGTAAACGCGACCGTCTGACCTAACGCGGGCTCGCGCTACTTGGAGTCGGCGCGCGACAAATATTTAAATTCTTATTTATTTTTGGCGCGGGGATTTTGCGAGCAATGCATTCCGCAGTACCTTTTAAATATTATTCGAAGGGGATTTTCCATTTTGATCGCTTAGCGGTTTTACGCATTCGCTCGTTGTTGTTTTTTTTTTTTTTTTTTTAGAGCGTTATTTAAAGCGAAATATTTTTTGGCGAAAAACTTTCATCGTTGAATTTCAGGAAAAATTTGTCGAGGAATGTTCAGTTGCTCACGCGAACTTTTTTCGAGCGTAAGTTAAATAATATTGTTTTGCAATTTAACGTGATACTGTCGTGAACAGTATTCCTGCGTTTATATTTTCTTTTTCTATGGCTCCACTTTATGGCGAAAAATGGCATTATTTAAATGAGATCCACTTGCGAAAATTTTTCGCGGATTTCGTTGTTGCAAATATTACGAGGAATGCAATTTTATTTGTTTATTGCGTATATTTTAGTTTTGCAAAAATTGGCGTGCTTTGCGTTATTTTGTTTCTGTGCCAATTTGGTTCGCCATTTAAAATTTCAAGTTACGTATCGAGTGAATAATCACCACCTTGCGCTGAATCTTTGAGAATCGAAGGCGCGTTGTTTATGCGAAATGAAATAGTGCAGTGATAAATTTTGTTAGCGAGCAAAACGAGTCTCTCATTTATTTTGCAACTCTTTTTTCGAATGTATACATTTTATTCCAAGTGATTTTTAAGTGCAAGGGGGCGTTGCTTTTTGCAAGACAAATGAATGCACGTTGGCCGAAATAAAGAAGGGTTAAGATAACGAAAAACAAAATAAATAAGAATTAACAACTCACGCATAGTACGATAATTATGTTAACTTGAACAAACGTATTTTCATTAAAACGAAAAATTTTATCTCTCTCCGTTACAAAATAAAATTTCTTCATACGCTTAAGATTTTACGCGAATGAAAATTAAATAAATTACGTAGCAAATTGTTGCTTTAATTGTTGCCATAACAATCTTGATGGCGAACTTAGATTATTTAAAGAGCTAATTAAAATTATAATAAACTAAAAGTTTAAGCCCTTCTCGTCCAAAGTGACACGTGTTTATTTGATGATAAAATCTGCAATGCTTGTATTGTGTGTGCTATTTGAAGAAGTGCATAATTATTGTACGAGATTAAATGGCTTAATGTGCGCTAAACCTCATCATAACTTTGCACCAGAGCATGTTAAAGGATTATTGTCCTGCCTTAGACGGCTTCGTTGATATTCAATCTGTAAAGTTACGGCGATCACTTTACACCGAGTTGATTATACCGCACTGTCGAAACTATATCGAAGACTTCTTGTCGCATTAATCGTAAAGCAAAGTGAAACGAGTCGCCATGCTTCAAATGTAATTAAAGTGGTTAACAAAGTTTATATTAATAACTTTAATGATTATCTCATTGGTGATAATAAATTTTCCTATTTTCACGTTTTCAATGATCCAATAAACACTTCAATTAATTTTTTATTTTATTTTTTTTTTATTTTCAAGTACTTTAATCGTCAAGAGCTCAACGTCTCCTATTTGTCTAAATATCATACATGTTCCTCTTAAAGAACAGTTAATAAATTTTTTCCAGAATCAACAACAACATTCTGTAACAAGTGTGAAAGTACAGTGTCCCAGAGTTTGTGGGAAATTCAAAGCTGGCTGTGCCACCAAGTACCCAGAAAATCCCGAAATTACAATTTCATTGTAAAGGGTTCGGCAAGATTTTTTTTCAGTTATCCGCCAAATCCAAAAAACAAAAAGATTTGTTATCACATAAAGTAGGTAGGAGTTCGCTCGGCGCAGCGGGTGCGATTAATTAAAATCTTACCGCAACGTTCTACGCGAACGTATTGATGTCAACAAAGTTACAAGAGACTCAGGAGAGGTGCAGGGGGTTTTAGGAAAAGAAGTTAACGGCGCACTGTATTAACTTGCTTCGGAGCATGTTTGTTGGTCCAGAAGGTCATAATTCCAAGATCGTGCCATTAGAGCAAATTTGCCCGAAGGAAGGGCGCGTCTCAGGGCTCGGTTTACTTGCATCCGAACTATCATTGGGACATTCGTAACTTTGCCACTTGCCAACAGTCGTACACACGTCGTCCATACAAATAGAAACGCACACGTGCGACCCGACCGAG
Organism: Probaryconus sp. ZL-2020; assembly: GCA_022817065.1. Lineage (NCBI taxonomy): Eukaryota > Metazoa > Arthropoda > Insecta > Hymenoptera > Scelionidae > Probaryconus > Probaryconus sp. ZL-2020. Next base: position 6,410 of record JABFQA010002671.1, read on the forward strand.
TTATGGGGTAAACTCGAAGTTTCTCGTAAACACGAGAACATTGGATGGCCCAGTGCCCATTGTGGGGCAACACGTTTAATGGGAACGAGGCGCCTCTGGGAGATAGCAGACTTTACGCAGGCGTAAGCTCCGACGTCGTCCGAATGATATTTCAACGTGAGATTTGCATTTTTACGATGACCATTGTTGGTTGTACCGTTCGATGCCGAGGCACCTAGGAGGGAATTAAACGCATTTACATATGTACAAGTTCAACGGGAGATTAATGTCTTGATTAGTTGAACGCGCGCGTTATGTACAACCGGCCAATAATGACCGGTTACAGCTAATACGCGGCGTTGTTTCTGCTCGCGAGTTTAACGCGTTTCTATGTGTGCGTTATTATGTTGCCCATTACACGCCGCGGAGAAATGAACCGAAAAAAAAAAAACGATGTCACTGGATTCAATTCTTTTTTTTTTTTTTTTTACACCCGGCTTAACGAACGTTCGCTCGCCTATTTATATGTACATTATACAGTTGCGTTTTCATCAGTTTCAGATGGTTATATATTCGGGGATTACATGTGTTAGATTTATGGTAGTAAAGTAGGATTCACGCGGGGGAAAGATTGCCCTGGATAATGCATAAGGATGTTTATTGGAAAAAAATGTTATTCGCAACTGAAGTTGTGGGTGTAATCGGGTTAACGCTTAAATTTACAATGGGAATGAAAAATGAAACTGAGTTGTGTGTATTGATTTGGATATTGATCGGCGTAGAAGACTATTGTTTAGCTGATGTTCAAGTCCGTTCGGTCGAATGATCGTCGATAAACGGATGTTTACGCGACCGTGAATAGAAAAAAGAAAATTTTTTCATTAAAACCTTCAAGAGCTCTTCACGGCGGTACGGTAAATTCAAAAAATTGTGCACAGTTCGGTAATTAGAATGGAATAATATAAGCATGAGCAATTTAATTAGCGTCGTAAAAATAACTCTCGTCCTTTTCACAACGGTCGTGAAAATATTGTTCCAGCAGTCGAAATTAAGAAATTCCGATTTTAATTATTCGGTTTTATTTTTTTATCAGAATGTTATGTTTCTTTTAAATAAACGTGATTTTAAAGTAAAGTTGGTAATTTGAATTGAAATTATTTTAAGTCTTTCTGGAATTTAAAGCAAACTATCACTGACAAATAAATCAAGAATTATCAATTGGTTCAATGACGATTATCATTTACAATATGAAATGAAAAAATTGCAATCTTTCTTTCAAAATTTTCTAAATTGCTCAAGATATTTCAATAAAAAATATCTTAACCTGTTCCATTTCAAGCAACCATTTCCTTGAATATAAGTATTTAATTACCAAAGTATTCGTAATGTAAAATTCCAAGAATTCCATGCAAAATTGTCAATTCGATGTAAGTACAACTTAAGATTCAGTAATGATACAAAATTACTGATGTTTGTTTACTTAAATTTTGAAACTGGTTATAAGATTATCCCCGCTACAATCGATTACCATTAATTATTGTAAACATTATTGGCATGCCCGACACGCGATTCAAATACATAAACAAAAAAATATAATGGGCCGAAAAGTGGAATCACTTGCAAATGAAATTAGCGGCAAATGACTGAAACTCGCCCGGAGCAACCGGTCGTCGTCTTTGAAACCGATCTCGCGGCGCTGAATCAACGCGTTTAATGTTTAATTTATGCACTCGCATCGGAAAAATGATGACCGTAAAGACTCGCTTGACAAACTGTTGCGAAAAAAAAAAAAAAAAAAGAAGAATATGAATACTTAATGCAAATTACATTCTGCCGATTTAAAAACCGAAAGCGAGCAAAGAAAAATTCGTACCACCGCGGCAAGCGTCACTTGTTTTATCGCGACGACGATCGTCAATTACCCACACCAATATCGAGGAATAATAACGCGCGATGTGATCTGCGCGTTTTTCTCGCACGACGAAAAAGCGATTCAAAAAAAAAAGGCAGTTTTGCCCGAACGCTTTGCGTTCCCCGCGGCGCACAAAGCAGAATGCGTCAACACCTTCTCTCAATCCCCCTCCCCCCCCTCCAGCCGAATCAAAGCGCTCGCGAGATTTCTTTTCAACGTGAAATGCAACCGAAAATATTCGCAAATGTGTTGTTCCGCTATTTTTAATGATCCCTTTCAGAATTTTGTAACAGCTCAGAATCATCAAGCTTGATATGCTGAAGTTTGAGACAACAAATCCCCGTCATATGTTAATGTCATTTTTATTAACAATAATAACCCGTTAAGTAGCCCCGAGTTAAGGACGGTGTCAAAAGTTTGGGAATAATTCTCCGAAAATCTGACAACGGGCATTCAATTTCCATTTTCAGGTAAACCCGAAATAATCCCCAAGTATTTTTCACTTTTCAAAAGTAACGGCCGGGCATCAAAGCCACGCGAAGAACACGGTCATAAACTGGACTAAAAAAATGATTATTCATTGTCGCGCTTAATAATTATTAATGACCGCAACAGTGCTCGCTGAAAGTGTACCGCGACTGACGGCGTTGGAAACTTTGGAAAAACTGTGCGGGAAAAAATAAATTATCGGTCTTACGTAACATTGTAAATCTTCGCCGCGGAATCCATTTTGTGTTCGACGGTGGCCATTTTGTTTGGCGCCGTATTATCTGTCGTATTTTTCGAGCGATATTTTTCAATGCCTTGCGTCGTTTTTTGTCGTGCCGCTGTTTGTTAACCAGGTGAAAAGCGCTGCCGCCGCAGCCGTTTACTCGACTAACGCAAAAAAAGCACGCTGAAATCGAGAAATTTTCATCACAGATGATTTATGCACGGAAATTGGCATACGATTCGAGGTACAATCGGCGAGAAAAGTTTTTACGTACTGCTGAATTAACGGAGTTCGAAACTTTTTCCCTCGTTCGGGGATCCGCCGAATATTTTCATATTCCATATATTGTTATGCGCGGATTACCTTTATGGTTTTCTTGAATTTTGGTTTAATTAATTGAACAAACAGCGACGAATTGGACAGTTACACTGAAATATCGAATTCAATATAAATTGTCTTTGGAATTTTTCATCTAACTTTGTTAGATCGTTTCATGTAGCAGAAACAGGAATTCCTGTAACTTTAACATAAATTTTGACTTTTGTCAAGCCAATTCAGTCAATTGAAAATTTCTGCTGGAGTTAATCAATAATTCAATAACACTCTTATAAAATCCGATTATCGTTTCATTTCCCTGATACGTAAACAACGATGCTTCTTATGTATTATTAATCAGGATGTTAATTTCCATTCAATGGTTTCCTCCGCATGATATTTCGCACGTTAATTGCACGTTCGTAACAATTGTGCAATTTTATTATTTAAGATTGATTATGTTTAAACGTAATTCATCCGTTGTTGTTATTGCCGCATAACAGAACGATGGTCGACGACGTGTCCTGCACCGGGCACATTTTTCCCGAGCACTCTTTCGTTGCAATTAATCCAATATTACTGTTTCGCGTAATTTTATGCACTAGTGATTAGTTGTCCCAGTGCATTTAATGTATTCCATTCAAATGTAATGCAAACGCGTATTGACATACAATTTAATAATTTATGCATCATTCGACCACAAAATTGTAATTTCACCTGATGCACTTGAAGATCTGATTCGGATTTAATTACATTTCGTTTGAAAAGTGCGTCGCGAGTGTAATATATAAATTGTAACATTAATGCACAGAATATCCACAATAGCATTTCAGCAGCGATTATCTCATTCAATTGTCAAACTATTTTGCATCTGTCATTACGGTTAAATGCGGTAAAGAAAACATGGAAAGGAAAATCCTTTTAAAAAGATTACATTTTTCAAATAATTTACCGATAGAATTTAATTGTCGACAATGTATCGTCATTTGATAAACCACAAATCAATTAAACAATGAAATAGAATTGCCATCGAGGACGAAAAATAGAGAAATTGTTGAAGTACACAATGACAGTTGTACAGTTCGTTGTGTCAGATGAATATATCAAATCCCTTTACACATCGTAATTCTGTTAGACAACAGCATGCATTATTCGGGAGCAGTCAAGCTGAGAATGCGCATCATCGAAAAAAACGCAATCGCCCGGCGCGACTGTCGAAAGTCCAAGCGACATAACAGTTTGGCTTTCCTCTTGTGTAAAGCATTCACGTGCCAACTTTGCAAACAGTCGAAAGTGATCAACAGCGGGGTCGTCATAACACCGACAATAAAACCGACGGCTTGTCGAATGGCTCTCGTCCGTTCTGGAACGGCCGGCATAGATATTCAAATAATAATAATCCTAATAATCAGCAGAAATATATGCGCCGTAATGCGAAAAGTTCGACGATCGCAAAACTACGGTCCATTGTCGAGGGCGATTAAAACTACGCACATTTTTCACGAAACTTGTAGGACATAGAAAAAAAAAAAAAAAAAAAAAACATTCCCTA
>JABFQA010002672.1:0-10879 GCA_022817065.1 Probaryconus sp. ZL-2020
TGTACAATTGAGTAGCTGGATGTTAAAACTCGCCGAGCACAATGTAAAACTTATGGCGCTCAGCGAGTTTTAACATCCCCAGCTACTCAATTAAAAACGTTATATTTTTAATTAATTCCTGTTTGTAATGGGAGTATTTTCCATTTGAAACTGATACCTCAGTTATATCTTTATTTAAGACCATTTTGTTGCAATTCCAATTCATTTTCTATATGTTGAGGGTTTGCTAAATGTATGCGAAGATCATATAATCCAAATACTGTTTTAAGGCATAATTCACATTTAATTTCATAATTGTGTTTCCTTTCATCTCTGAAAATAAAACCATACAATATTAGACGTGATAAAATAATATTTAACAATGACATTATAAACATATAATATAATATTATACTTACTCTGTTGCTAATTTTTTCAATCGTGACAAATGTGTCAACATGTCTTCAAATTCCGAACTGACGTCTTTTAAAGGCATTGCGAAATGGAAAGGATAAATATCGTTCACTAATAAACTTATTTTCTTTGGACATAAGAGTTCATTTTCATTCCAAATTCCCCATTGTCCATGGTACGCGATTTCCTCAGTATCTTGGGGTTTTCTATATTTCTGAAAAATCTTCATCAAGGCTTCTCGACACTGCTGCTGATGACCACTTACTTCATGGTCATCTATTTCGTCTTCTGATGGTTTTAAAGCTGTACTTATATAATAACGCAATTTATTTATCTGAAAAAAAAAAGAAATATTTATTATACAACAATATCATAATTTATTAAGTTTTTAAAATATGATATTAATAAATAAATAAATAAATAAATATATACAACTTACATCAAACAGATCAGTATTATTAATTAAAACGTCAAATTTAACTTCCATATCGTGTTCAGGGAAAATGGCTTCTTTTGTGATAGAGTGAGATCCTAAACCACAAAGTGCGCTAATGTAACGATTACCTAATTTATTACATCTCAGTTCGATACGTGGTGCAAACATTAATGACAATAAGGATGATAGTCCTGATATCTTTGGCATTAATGTCGTGTTTCGTAATAACAGATGCGAATTCTTTATATTTCGATGAATATCAGATGCAACTATGAAACACGGCTGATTATCTTCTGGGCTTGCATCAAGTAAAATAGAATTTATAGACGTCTTATCAATGATAATGCTTTTTCCGCTAGTAGCAGACGACAAATGTCTCAATTCCACTTCCAATGGAGAATGGGGCCCCCTCAATTTTATATCTCTCTTGCACTCTAAAATTTCTGGAGGTTCGGGGTAGAATTCTGTTAAATATTCTTGATCGTATTGCAATTCTTCGTAATATTTCAATTGTTCAGCAGTAAAATTCTGATAATTTTGTCGAATTTCATTATTATTTCGCGATTGATATCCTTCGACTTTTTCAATGGCGTATCCTTGTTCAATCAAATGCTCATTTACATTAATCTTCTTATGTCCACGAACGCATATTAAATTTATCGCAATGACATTATTAACCACAGAATAAATTGTACCGTACAGTTCAGAACCACCGATTAGCTTCTTAAATGCATTCAACGATTCTGGAATCCATTGAGAATCGAGATTTCGCAAAACAGATGGTTTAATGTTAGCCAACATACATTCAACCGCTAATGCAGGAATATTTTCTGCATGATTAGGTGTTTTAAATTTTCTTAGTTCCGATAAACGACTCTCCGTTCTTTGGCCAATATCGATGAGAAATATTACTGCAATTTCTTCATTTCGAACCTTATGATAATTTTTAATCACGCCTCTATAGTACTGTAATCTGTTTCTCATTCTATACGGCGTTAATACAAAAGAGCCAATGCTTAGTTTTGAATTAATACGACTCGTCAAAGAGAGATCATTTACACACATTTGTATTCTATTCAATGTCTGTATTGTGTCTGGATCATTATATATTGCCCAAAAATGACTTGGATCTATAATCTGAAACAGAAATTAATTTTTAATTACAAAAAGAAAATACAATATAATTGACTGATGATATCGGTACTTACGTATGTAATTCTAATTTGAACGCAGCTAGTATCAATACTTGGAAGTTTTGGTCTTAATATGAAGGCCTCCTTCATATTTAGATTCATTGTACCGTTTTGCAAAGTTGTATAGTTTTCTGGTAGATTGTATTCCTTTGCTAATTTCTTTCCTTCTTCATCAGTTAAAATAGATATACTAATCTCATCTCTGCTATTGCGCAAATGTAATGCTTTGTACAGTGATCTAGGTATTTTGGCATTCAAATTAGTATTATTAGTAATACCCTCATCGTTCGTTATATTATTATTTGATGGAAATGTAACGTATATTCTGCTGGATCCATCAAAATTTATACGAATTCTTCTTACTGAATCACGAGCACATTTTTTAAATAAATCTTGAATTCTCTTCGCATACAGTAATCCATTCTGTGATGATTTCCATCCTTGTAGATAAATAGTAGTCATTGGATTGTAATTACCTAATATTTTAACTTTGTCTTTATCATCAACTACGTCTGTGCGTGATTTACTAACAAAATAATTTGGATAAAATGCACCAGCCATTATTACTCTCAGAATAAAAGACTGTTCAAATTGAGAAATAGAATTGGTGTCATCACATCCCATAGGAATTGCAATATTCATATGAGACAAACGCATTGTTATGTCGGTTACTAAAGCTTGTATTTCATACAAAGATTTTAATTGAATACAATGTCGACGGGCCCAATTTTTTTCAGATTGTTTTGAATTAATGTTCCTGTTATTTTTCTCAGTAATCCACATTTTATAGACATTTAAATAAACGTATAAATCACTCCAAGTATCATTCGCCCACATTAATTTTGCATTATAAACCATTTCGCTATTCTCGTGGGATGTATTGAACATATTTTTTGTGGACATACATGCTCCAATTATTACTGTATCTCTAAGAATACCAAATACATGGCCAAAAATAATTAATTTCGAGATATTGATGTCTACTGGTAAAGTAGCCATTATTTTTCCAAGATAAGTTAATTCTCCATCATAAACGTTTGTAAAATCTGAAGAATTTAAAAGCGCGCCCGCTTCTTTTAAGAAAAGAATGGTATTTTCTAAATTCATTATATTCGGAGGGTCTAAAGCTAATGCCAAAATTTCTCTCGGTTCTCCCATGTTCAACATTTTTACATTCAAAACTAAACGCTCCAATGGAGTTCGAAGAATTTCAGGTGTACTGTGATCGTTAAATGCAGTCTATAAAGAAATGTAACATGAATTATTTATTAATAGTAAAAACACACTTTACAAAGTATGATCATAATTACAAATCATACTTACATCGTACATTTCCTTCGGCACTAATCGGTAAACTCTGCCATCCATTACGCGACCAGTTCGACCAGCTCGTTGTTCGCAGTTTGCCTTACTTGCCCAGGTAAGTTGAAGGCAATGAAAATTTTGTGAATCCGAGACCAATACTTTTGTCAAGCAAAAGTCTATAACTAAAATTATAAATTATACATTAGCATAATAAAATGTTAACCTCAGAAGTAATAACAAGATAATTAATGAAATTTCTGTACCATATTTTACATTTGGCACTGTAATACTGCTTTCTGCAATGTTTGTTGATAAGATAATACGTCGATGACCTTCAGGCGGTCGCTCAAATACTTTTTGCTGTTCTTCATTGGTTACAGTAGAATGTAAAACTATAACATCCCATTTTGTGCCTTTACATTCGGCAAGTACGCTATTCATTGTTTCAATTTCCCAAATACCAGGTAAAAATACAAGTACAGCATGGCGCGTAAAATTGTCTGAATTTGTATTATTCTTACATTCTTGACGGTCGATTTCATCAAACGTAAATAAAAGTCTAGTGCAATATTTCAACATAGAATTATTTACTTGTGGCTCATCGATCAATACTTCTGGGCACTGAAAATAAGATAAAATTCTTTTATCTGCTGCATATTATGTAACTAAATATAAAATGACTTAAAAAAATCATTAATAATTAATATACTTACTCGTCCGAGACTGTCTAATTGATCTACATAATATTTATTTATTTTATAATGAGGTTTCTGAGACATATCTATTACTGGCGCTGGATGAAATTGGCCACAGTTCGGAGAGGAAAAATATTTTGCAAATTTATCGCTGTTTATGGTAGCGGACATTAATATAATTTTAACGTTTCTCGAATTTAGCCATAACAATTTCCGTATGATAAGTAAAAGAAAATCCATTTCTTGGCCTCGCTCGTGAACTTCGTCCAAAATTATATGAGTATAATCTAATAAATGTTTTATGTTTATGAGATGCCGTAACAAAACACCATTAGTGCAGTATGTCAATCTTGTATCGTTGGATATGTGATTGAGCATCCCCACTTTATACCCTACTAAAGTCCCTATTGGCCAATCTCTTTCAGCAGCTACGCGTTTTGCAATACTTATTGCAGCGATTCGCCGTGGCTGCGTTACTGAAAACAGCAATATCAAAAGTCAGTAATTCCTAAAAGATCATTTTGCCACAATTTTTCATCAAAAAAAAAAAAAAAAACTTATTTAACAAAATTATACCTATAATATTGCAATGTTCCTTTTTCTTAAATGCATTGTCTAATATGAATTGTGGAACTTGAGTTGTTTTTCCACAACCTGTTGGACCTTGAATGATAACAATTGGATTTGTTTCTATCATTTGAATAATATGTTCTTTAGAGTAATTAATTGTTAAGCCGTCGACTAGCTTGTGAGGTCGATTGTATGTTCGGTAAAAATTATTATCCATTTCTTGCGTACTTCGAGCATCGTTGTTAGTTACGGTTGATTCAGTTACTACTGATACTTGGTCAAAATCACCAATTTTTTCAGTTGCCTGTAATTAATAAACATTAAACATTAATGAAAATGTATTATTTTGGCGTTGACAACAATGATTTTTAACTTACCTTTAAAATTCTTTCTTCTTCCGCTTTAGTGAATTCTTTAACGTAATCATATCCACTGGTCGATGCACGTGATTTATTAATTTGTTTCTCATTTTCTTTGTCATGCGTAGGACCTGGTGCAAGTCTTTCAGGTCTCTTTATAATATTTTTTTTCAGGGGTTTGTTTAAATTGAAAAAATCGTTGATGTCCATATTCTATATCAAAGTATTTTCTGAAAAAAAAAAAATTAAAGTTTTGATTTTAAAAGTATCATATTAACGTTTTAAAGGTTAAACTTAAAAACTATGTAGAAAAGTATTAACTCATTGAAGCATAAGAGTTTTGGAGAATTTGGAAAGCCATGTATAACAGCGTCATGATGCTTCAATGAGTTAACTACGTAGAAGAAAAAAAAATTATAAGTAATATTGGCAATATTGAATACACTTTGTCTCTATTTTATATTTTATTTCCAGCATATAAAATAGAAGAGAAGGATACAAAATATGAATAAATAGAAGAATACAAAAAATGATATTTTTTAAGAATTAATTTAACAACAAGTGGCTGAGAATTATGAACAATTTAAAAATTGTTAAAACTTACAGTTATTGATACACAAAATTTTATTCTGGATTAAAATGATCTATACATCAATCACAATGTATTCCCAATCAGTTCATTCTGTAATGTTGAACCCTTCTTCTTCTTCTTTTTCTTGGTTAGTTTCAGCCTGTGTCACTGGAATGTTTAAAGCAACTACAATTTATCAAAGATACAATTTCTCAAAGTAATATTTCATCATCATACTTTGTCAGGAACTGAAACAAGAGTCGAGTGTTACCAAGAATTCATAGTACAATATAGAATTTCGACACCAAGTACATAGTAATATTCTTTACCTGTACGTGGCGTTGTCGTCGCTGGGCTTAAGTCGCGGTTCATTCAAAAAATAGTCATTACCCATTTTTTGAACTAATTTTTAGTTTATATGAAATGTAGTTTAATAAAAAATAGTTTAAATATCATCATAGTGATAATTTTAGTTTAAATAAAATACAATGTAATAAAAAATTTATCATGATATAGAAATGATATGTCATTTCTTTAGAAGGAATTGAACTGACATTTTCTTTTTTAATTTAATAATTGTGTCTTTTTGTTATATCATTCATCTCCTAAAAATATCATTTTCCTAACAGAAGTAAGCGCTCTTTGTAAAGACTATTAATTTTCCTTTTTAGAAAATGATAAATTAATTTTAACGACTTTAATCTTTAATATAAAAAATAACTTAACGTATTTATTTTTTTTTTGTTTTATAATACGAACTTAATTATTCATGATTCAATCGATTGAACGTCAATTTTGAAATATACATTTCGAAATGTTTCTAATTTCACGTAAACTTGAAATGTGTACCAAAAGAATCTTGATTTAAATTTACATTTTAAATTTCTTTTACGAGCAACATATCTTTCTCTTCAGGATTATGTGCCTTCGCGCTTTAGTATGTGTGAGTTCACGTCCGTGTGTGTGTTGGCACAGGTATGCCTGTGAATGTTCCGTGTCCCAGTGAATACATATATAGAAGTCATGTCGCGCATTTAGTGTTACACCCAAAAGTATTGGAGCATAACTAAAAAGAAGTAAAAAAATTCTCAAATTGCATTACATTAATTTGTTTATAATTAAAATAAAAGGCAACGAAAACAAAATATTTCGCATGTTAATATAATTTGTTTGATTGACTTTGAGGAGAGAAAATGTTGAAGGAACATTATGTTCTTTACAGTCGACATTATAACAAAACATTAACAAAAGCCTTTTAATAAACTATTCTATGGTAATTAAATTAACAATAGTATATACAGGAATGTGTCTTAATGTTATAGGGCATTGGAGGTGTGATTACCATGCATTTAATGCTTTATTTATTGTCTGAAGAATGTATGACAGGGAAAGATAATATTGGCCAACAGTGATGACAGTGTAGCACTGTTTATGGTAAATACTGACAATTATTATTAGCACGTGCGATATAGTTATATCTATTAACTATATCGCACTTATAGATAATCTTATAGTTATATCTAAGTTACATTTATTACTTACGTAAAACCATTATTCCATTGAGATCAGGTTATGTTCTGTTCTGCAGAATTTAATATTTTAAATCAACTCTCTTCTCCTGTGATTCCAGGGAATAAACTGTATATTTTTTTTTTTTTTTCCCTATAATAAACATATAATTGATAAGATATCGACATGGTAGAATTATACGGGGTAACGTTCAGCAACTTTACTTTATTTTGTTTTTTTTTGTATTTTTGTACATTTTTTTGATTATCGAAACTTCTGATTAACGGAGGCTATGAAAAAAAGAAACACCACGAAGGATCGAGGAAGCTGTAATATTGAGAGAACGGTATTTCATGATGTTAACAAATTTTTGATTACATAAAATTGAAATATTACCATTTACTATTTAATAAAAAATAAAATAAATTTGGATTTTAGCAATTTTTTAAAAGAATTCTTTTTTTTTTTTTTTAATCGAGAAAAGTAACTGTTGGTACCTTTTGTATCCTTCGTGATTCTTTATTTAATAAATTTGTTAAACAAAAAATTTTTATACTTACGTTAAATAAAAATGTTTAATAATAGAAATCACTAAACTCATTATTATTTTAAACAGAAATCATTTCAAATAGAATGTCACTGGAATTTACTGAAAGAATTATATTTCATTTTGAATTTGTATATTCTCTTACTAATGAACATCAGACCTAATTAATTATTGTCTTTTCACTATAATTGGCAAATATAAGCATTACACTTTTCATTATCAAATTGTACATTAATATATTCGATAATTTGAATATCTTAATATAAATAAAAATAATATTTCATAATTAAAAAAATGCTTAATTAAATATATTTCTGTATCTTTCAACATCAGTTTGTCCCAATTAAAATGCTAGCTATATTTTAAACTACGTTCAGAAATAACACTTTGACAATTTAAATAACTAATGATGTTTTCTACACTGTTAAATAATTTTTTTACTACAATGGGATCTATTTAAAATTCTTAAACGATTTATAATATTTACAGTGTAGATTTTTGTCAGGACAGTAACATTCTTAAAAATACCATTAACAATTATCAATTCAGTATATTAATTGTCATTCGTGTAGTATTGTTTCAGTGTAAAAGTGCAAGTGTTTTTTTTTTTTTTAATTTCCTACAGGACTGGACAACTATCTGTGGTGATAAATGTTGAAATGCCTATGTATTTTAATGTCTATGATGGTTATCCAAACATTTCTGCTCTTACCCGTCAAACGAAAATTGACGGCAATAAAAACAAGAAACTGCTGCCTTCGGCTGAAGCGATTATACAACTAGTTGATGACAAGACTATTGGTTCTATTAATTTAACACCATTGAATAATTTATCAAACACATTGTGTACAATGACAACCCATTCAAATGTAAGCTCTACCCAAACTGCGTCATTGCAGACAAATGCGGTTGATTCCACTGTAATTATAACATCCAACAACACTAATTTCAACAAAAACCCAATCCCGCCTATTAATTCTCGTCATGAAGTTAAACTAAATGCAATGCCGTAAGTATTCAACTAAATATACTAAATCCTTTTATCATTATAGACAATTAATTATTCATTCGATAATAATTATTGTAGATGGTTTCACGGAAAAATATCTCGAGAAACCGCTGAAAGATTATTACGACCTAGAGAAGACGGCTTATTCCTCGTACGAGAATCAACGAACTTCCCCGGGGATTATACACTCTGTGTATGTTACCAGGGTCGCGTACAACACTACCGAGTCAAATATAAGAATAATCACTTGACCATCGATGACGAGGAATTCTTTGAAAATCTTGCTCTATTGGTAGAACATTATGAACAAGATGCCGATGGCTTATGCACACAATTAACCGCAGCGCTGCCTAAAATAGGGAAACAAGACTTTTGCGTCGATCCTAAAGCTTTCATTGAAGCAGGATGGGTTATTCAAATGGACGAATTAGAATTAAGAGAATGCATAGGAAAGGGTGAGTTTGGAGACGTGATGCTTGGTGTGTATAAAGGTGAAAAGGTCGCTGTTAAAATGTTAAAGGACAACAGCGAAGCAGCACAAAGATTCCTTGCAGAAGCAAGCCTAATGACATCACTTATCCATGATAATCTTGTTAAATTATTGGGCCTCGTCTTTAATAACCAACACATATATTTAGTCACGGAATACATGAGCAAAGGATCATTAGTAGATTATTTAAGATCCAGAGGAAGATTGCATGTATCGAAGAAGGATCAAATCAATTTTGCTTAGTAAGTTCACTTGTTGTTATATGTAATGGTCAAATGTTTTATGTTTTTAATTGATTGATTGATTGATTGATTGATTGATTATTTGGGATTTGTTTAGTGATACGTGTTCTGGCATGGCTTATTTGGAATCAAGACACGTGGTCCACAGAGACTTGGCAGCTAGAAACGTACTGGTTGCAGAAGATGGTTCAGCAAAAGTTTCTGATTTTGGTCTTGCTCGGGATGAAAATTTTTCATTAGATGGCGGAAAATTGCCTATTAAGTGGACTGCACCAGAGGCACTAAAACATAATGTAAGAAGTTTTTAAAACTCGGTTGATTTTATTCATTGTGTTCAAAAGAAAGATTATTCTTTATTGAAATCATGTTTAATAATATGATTTCAGAAATTTTCAAATAAGTCTGATATGTGGAGCTATGGAATTCTTCTGTGGGAGATTTATTCATTTGGTCGAGTTCCTTATCCAAGAATTGTAAGATTTTGAAACACAATATTACGTGAAGATGTATATTGAGCACAAAATTTATATTTATTTTTCACGATTTTTTTTTTGTAGCAATTAGCAGATGTTGTGAAGTGTGTTGAAAAAGGCTATAAAATGGAACCACCTGATGGATGTCCTCCAGAAATTTATGAAATAATGAAACAGGTATATTAAATAAATATCTTTTATTAATTTCAATTACTATAAAGCTAAAATGTATATTATATAAGTTTTTCAATTTAATTTGAAATTAGTGAATCTCAGAGTAGGGAATTTGTATCATAATATACCTTTTGTAAAATACAAAAATGTAGTTAATTTTAATTTTTCAGGCGTGGGATTTAAATCCAGATAAAAGACCTACTTTTGATGATATTCAGCATAAACTAGGCAATCTTCAAATTGAATACATAAAAAATATAAATTGAAGAAGAAAATGATTTTGGAAAAATTAAAATAATATATATTGAAAGACAAAAGCATTTACATTGTGTGTCTGATGTCTCATGATATCATTCAATGAAAATATTGGTTATATAACAAAAAAATATGTAAGATATATGTATTTTTTGTTGACTGAATTCATTGTAGATGTAAGGTAGCAGCACTGAAATTGTCAAGTACTAATTATTGTCACTTTCCTCAACAAATAAATTCATAAAACGATAAAACTTTCATGTTTATATAATATAATATTATTCTTTTAATGTAGATTTTCAAATTTTTTAAGAGTGACGATAACTAGAGCTTTAGTATGGAGATAACTAGTGCCACTACCTTAGTATGTTCAACAATACTTAAGGTGAACCGGGGTATTTGTGAAAATTAAAATTTAATTATTTAAGAAATATTAAAATATTTTATACGAATTCTTCCTTATAGCGAAGAAAGCAAATATTGTTTACAATGAAGATAATCTTCTTCATTTTTTTAACCGTCCATATATATTTTCACTCATTAAGAGCGATAAAAAAAATTTATAATTATGAAACTTTTATGCTTTTATTATTTGTTTTTACTAATATATTTAGAATGTCCATTTTATCAATTATTTAATTTAAGTTAATAATAATTA
>JABFQA010002673.1:0-10874 GCA_022817065.1 Probaryconus sp. ZL-2020
GATTAAAATAAAAAAAAATCATTATAATCGAGTGGTATTTATGGATTTTAGCCATTAGCCTTGGAGGTCCCCTTAAAGAAAACAATGTTACTCGGAGATTGAGTTTCATTGAGTAAAATTGTTTTCTTCAATAGATCTAAGTATATGAATACAAATGATTTCTGCGTTGAATCTCAGACTTCGAAAAAAAAAAAAAAACAATTATACTTGAAGACTGAGTTTCATTGAAAAAAACAATTTTAGTCAAGAAACTCAGTGTTTGAGTGAAATTGTTTTCTTTGAAGACTGAGATTCAACGAAGAAATCATTTTTATTCAAAGACTTAGATCTATTAAAGGAAGCATTTTACACTGTTTTCTTCGATGACGTCGTAACATTGTTTTCTTCGATAAATCTCAGTGTTTGAAGAAAACAAATTTACTGGAAGACTGAGTTTCATTAAAGATAACAATCTTACTCAAGAAACTCAGTCTTCGAGTAAAAATGTTTTTTTTTTTTTTTTGATGAATCTCAGTCTTTGAATAAAACATTTTTATTCAAAAACTATGGGAGATATTTACTCCTCGTTTAATAAGTAATTTTTTTTTTCTACGTTCTGTGTGAAACATTCGGATTTTTTTGTGCCGGCTCTACTGCTTCCAGAGGCTGCTCAGCATTGCTGATTTTTTCTCTTACCATACTTTTTTGTGCTAAAATTTGGAAATAATTGAACAGCCAGTCAACATAACCTCAACCTAGAGAGATCAGCCTCGATCAAGCTGCACGACTGAACACTAATAATCCATCGCTTGCACAATCCAGTTTCTTTTTACGGCTGCATGAAGAGTCTGTTCTGACTTTGGTGAGATTATTCCCCACTTTTTATTACTGTGTGGCGGCGTTCCTCACATGACGCTCTGTCTTACCGACTGAGCTTACAGTCTGTATTCTATCACCTCCATACTACTCAAGTGTGGCGCTGTTTGCTCACTTTTAAACTGGCGCTAAGTTTCAAACCGCCTTGCTGCTATTGCAAAAAAGCTTTAGACCGTATACTCTTTTCCTGCCAAGCTTGTTCTGGTGTGTTTCACCTGAGCTGTGGCAAAAGAGTTATTGAAAATAAAAAAATCGATAGAAAGCATAACTATTGTTGCAATAAATTCACACCCCCGGATCTTTTGGAAGAAACTGGTGCTGACCGAACTGTTATTCCAGCTACACTCACTGCGGATCTACGTACCGTGACCTCTTTGGAGATGGATGAAAATAAAATTGCAAAAATTTTCAAATCTAAATTTGATAAATTTCTCCTGATCCACAAGGAGGAGCGGAACACGTTCGAGAAGGATTTACACAAACTACAGACGGATAATTATAAGCTCATTAAACGTGACCTCAAAGTTATGCAAGACAAAATCGACACCATTGATAAAAAAATATCTGTTTGTCAAGAAGATATTGCCGTACTTGGACTGAATGTGAAGGATTGTTACGAGACAACAGATGTTAATAAAAGAGACATTGAAGAGCTGAAGAAGAAAAACATTGAGTTGGAAGAGTTGTGTGAAAATTTGCGGGTAGCGCATTCATGCCAGACGCAACTGCTGTCCAGTCTGCTGTGGAAGAGATGGACGATAGGCACCGCAGATTGAGGAACGTTGTACTGTTCGGTATGCGTGAGAGTTCCCATGACGCCCCTAATGATAAAAAGAAAGATGACTTGGTGGAATGTGTCTCTTTGCTAACTGGCATGAAATTGCAGATTGATCCACCGCCCAATTTTGAAGAAGAAATACACCAAATAATACGGCTGGGTAGTAAACCAGTCGCCAAAAAAACTAGGCCAACTAAGGTAATTTTCTCTTCTGATAAAATTGCTCGGGAGGTTTTGCGTTCCGGTAGATGCTTACCACCTGGCATAGCTGTAAAAAACGATGATACCCCCATGCAACGCGAGAGACTAGCCAGTCTACGCAAAGAATTGGTAGAAATTCCAAAGTCTAATCCAAAGGCTACAATAAAATACTCCCATGGTATACCAAAAATTGTATTGAACGTCACCCGACAACCTACAAACCAGGGAAACTAGCTACGGCAGCAGTATCTTATCCAAAAATTGTTTACACTAATATTGCCTGTCTTTTATCAAAATTTGACCTGTTTCAGGCTGAGATGAGTACTTTCAAACCATGTATTGTTGCATTAACAGAGACGTGGTTGAAACCTGACACTCCTGATACACTGATTAACCTGCCGGGTTATGATCTCTATCGTAGGGACAGGACTGGTCCAAGGAGGGGAGGAGGCGTCGCTGTTTATGTTGCCAGAGAATTCCATGGTAATCTGGTGAGTGCTGTAGTGGTTCCCGACATCCCTGGAGATGGTCTTCAGGTACAATCCCTTTGGCTGAAGATCCAGATTGCCAACCTTCAAATGAACATCATAACCATCTACAGGCCCCCGTCTAACACGACATCACACTCCGATATCGATGCCTTCAATTTGATTCGAGGAATCAACGAAGTAGACAGCCCGGTAGTCATCCTTGGCGATTTCAACTTCCCAAACCTGCGTTGGCCAATCCCTTTGGTCGAGGGCGTTTCCCGGGTGGAACGAGATTTTCTTGATATTTATAACAACTCTCCACTGACACAATTGGTATCGGATGTTACTCGGGTTCGAGGAAACCAACGGCCTGCTATCCTGGATCTTGTCATGACTAATGATGTCACCACAATATCGAACCTTGTGACCTCCGCTCCCATTGGAAAGAGTGACCATGTTGTTATTAAGTTTGATCTCCAAATTGATTTACAGCCGATCCCACACTTCGATCCCCCCAGAAAGAATTACTGGAAAACTGATTTCGACGCTGTTAGACTGAGTCTATCGCCCCGGACACCCCTTGGCAGCACGGGCTAACCGTAGATAGATGGTTGGACTACAAATCTGAGCTGATCACCTTATTGGACTACACACTGCTTTTTAGCCAACCTACAAACAAACTCAAACCTTGGCTCACGAAGTCTCTCATAAAGGCTATCCGATACAAAAATCATCTTTGGAAAAAATATAAGTCCTCAAGACTACCCCTGTTTTTTCGCAAATATAAAGCTGTGCGAAACGAGATCAACTTCAAAACTCGTACGAGCAGATCAGATTACGAACGGAAAATTGCCGGCTTGGGGGGCAAACAGTTGTTTGCCTACATCCGCAAGCAGATCTCATCGAGAGTTGAAGTTCCCAATTCTATTAGACATACTGACGGATCAATCTTAAAGGACCCAAGTTCCATTGCAAATACGTTTGCCGACACCTTCGAAATGTCGTATTCAAATGAACCTTTGGGCACCTTACCTGATTCTCCTGCCCCCTCACCGACGGAACAGTTGGTCGATGTGAACTCTGGTCCGCAAGACATTTTGCGCGCTTTGTCAGCACTTCAAGACAAATCCGCTGTTGCTCTGGGAGATATTCTTTCACTTATGCTCAAACAATGTTCCGTTGAGTTATCACCCATGCTGTACGAACTTTTTAGAGACTTCTTCGACACTGGTGTTATCCCGGAGGACTGGAAAGCTGCCACCGTTACACCTATTTTTAAAAAAGGCGATAAATTGGATCCTGGAAACTATAGGCCCATCAGTATTACCAGTGTGGTTTGTAAGTTACTGGAGAGAATCATCGCTGATGCGCTACGCGACTTCGCACTGCGTAATGACATCATCCCATCTGAACAACATGGTTTCATCCCAGGTAGATCTATCATAACAAACCTCCTTTCATCTACCTCCAGATGGATCTCAAACCTTGACAAGGGCATCCCCACAGATGTTATCTACCTTGACTTTTGCAAAGCATTCGATAAAGTCCCCCATAAGCGCCTCTTACATAAATTGCACCACCTTGGTATTGGAGGTAAATTACTTACCTGGATTGAATCTTTCCTCTCTGACAGACTCTTCAAGGTAAAGATTGGCAACGTGGTGAGCTCGTCGAGGCGTGTCACGAGTGGAGTTCCGCAAGGTTCAGTCTTGGGCCCTATTTTATTTATTCTCTACACCATTGATATCGCTTATGATATCAAATCCTCGATCTCCTTCTTCGCCGATGATACTAAACTTTTTAATAATCCAACTGTTAATGCTATCACCTTACAAGAAGACCTGGATAAGATATTTGCTTGGACCCGAAACTGGTTGATACCCCTTAACAAAGAGAAATGTATGGTGATGCATGTTGGTAAGAAAAACCCACGTTTGACCTACAGGATTGACGGTGACCAACTTACCCCCATCAGTCAATCCAAAGATCTGGGGATAATTATTGCAGACACCTTGATGTGGGAACCTCACATCAGTTATATTGCTAAAAAGGCGAATAGAGCCCTATACCTCGTTCGCAAGGCTTTTAAGTACTTGAACCTGGATTCTTTTAAATTACTATACACTGCTTATGTGCTACCTATAATTGAGTTTGGTTCGCCTGTATGGAATCCATACTTCGTTAAAGACATCACACTCTTGGAAGGAGTCCAACGACGAGCGACCAAAATTCTACCTGGCACCCGTTCGCTCCCGTATGACAATCGCCTTATGTTGCTCCAGATGGAATCCCTTCAAGAAAGACGGAGACGAATCGACCTCATCGAGACCTTTAAAAAAAATTTCTACTCAATACCGGTTTCTACTCAATACCGGATTTGCGTACTTTGTTTTGCTTTTCGAACCAGGACAGATTGAGGGGTCATAATTTGAAGCTGTCTAAATGAAAGTTTAAGACTCTCAATTTCAAGTTCTTCCTAACAAACCGTGTTGTGGACCAATGGAATATGCTACCATGGGACGTCGTTAATTCAGACACAATCGACGGCTTCAAAAACAGTCTGAGATAACAATGGGGACAGAGTGGTTCTATCTTACTTTGTATTTTATATACCTATTTGTTTTATTTTTTTTTTCTTACTTGCCATGATACTTTGTATATAATCACACTGTGGCCACTCTATCCTGCACTTACAACCAACACTTCACACTTATATATTTTCACTTAACATTTTATAATGCTTATACTTCTTTTCTTTTACCTTCATTTTATTTTTCTGTAAATGTATCATTTAATACTAAATTACTGTATTCAATTGTTATACTAAATTACTTATTGTAACCTGCGCTGATCAGGCATTTTCAGTTGTACTGCTGCCTGTTAAATAATAAATAAATAAATAAAAAAAACTGTCTTTTCTTGCTATTTGTTTTCAATAACCCTAATCGTGAACTTAATCGATGGTGGCGCCGCTCCATGAACTGCTATAAAGTATTTCAACTACACTAAATTTTATTATCGATAATTTATTCATTGGTGTGACTAATCTTTGGATACGTCCACATTAAAATTTGTACACCCAACATCAATGAAAGCTAAAACATTTTATTTTAGTGAAAAGTGAATTTAAGTTGGCAGCATTGACCAGGTCCCGAAATAGCTACCTGTGCCCGTACCCGCAGAACTATTGCACGTGTAATACTCGGGTAAATTAAGTGTACCGAACCAATTGTAGAGGTCTAAATAACGTCTAGGATGCGTCAAAATACATGTATTTTTACCTCTAGTACACGTCGAAATGTCTGGACACAACGTTTATATAAAATACGTGAAATAATATCTTCAACACGTATCGTGTACGTGTACTGCATGTCACGTATATATCTACTAGACGATATTTTGACGTCTATTATACGTATTCTTCAGGTCTAGTACACGTAATTTCTACGTGTTCAACGCTTGATTTACTCGTGATTTACTACTGTTCGCATTTATAATTATAAAAATAATTCTGCTTTTGTCCGCTCCGGAGGTATGAAAATTGTATTTTTGAATTCGTCAAATCATCACCTTCTTCGCGAAATATAGTAGAAGTGGAAGAAATTATTAATTCTAAATTTATAGTAAGCTGTGGTGCTACATATTTGGACTCGCATCGTGCCGATATTTATGGTCTTTGTTTGAAAACAAGTGCTTTAAATTCAGAACCGCATATAATTACTGGCAAATTAATATTTGTTGACAATGAGGTAAAAATAATTTGTTGTGTCTCAAACACGACAAGAAACTACTATTATACTTAATATAAGTTTTATTATAAATTCATATAGGATTCAGTATATCTTGTTACATCGAAACCAAATATATATCTGACAAAAGAATGATTGAATTTCAAACTGTTTATAAAAAGAAATAAATGTAGTTAATAAATGAATGCAGTATGTTGGAAACCTGATTGTTTATATTTAGTTTATTTATTTTATACGTCAATTATGTTTTATGTTATAGAGTTATCAGTTAATTTGTTGTATTTAGTTTTTCGTTCTTTTTTCTTCGCTCATTAACAAATGTAAATTGTTAAAAATACACTATATAATATGCCCATAAAATTGGGAAAGTGAAAGCGAGAAAAACACACACACAGCCCGGAACCGGGAGTAGTAACAGAGATAAGTGAGGCGAAAAATAGAAAAATAAAAACGAGTAAGTCAGTAGTTCGCGAGCTTCAGAAGGAGGAGAAGTTCGGCTTGACAAGCCGAAGTAAGTTAACCGGAGTGTTTTTGTGTGTGTGTGTGTGTGTGTGGCCGTCCATGGATCTATTAAAAGTAATTGTATTGTGAGTACGTCTGTAAGAAAGAATTTAAACAAATAAAATATCTGACAGAAGGAAGAGACGATTGATTTACCGGAACCCTCGTACATATCAGGGAAGTAGTTTAACATCAAATAAAAAGATTGTACTTTAGTTGAAAACCATAACATTCAGAAATTAAAATCGTAATAATTCGAATTTAATTATAAACTAAAAACACGACATCTTTTATTCAGTTATGAAATATAAAATAAATAGTAGTTATTTAATTATAAAAATTGTTAAATTTTAATTGCATTGTGTTGCCGTTATTTAAACTATTGAATTCGAAGATATTAAATTCGTCACATTTCGTGACCGAATTAGAGAAATAATATTCTTATCTAAATTAGAAAATAGTATTCTAAATTAAGAAATTAAATTATCTCAAACTATTTGAAAAAAGAAAAGAGATTAGAAATTCTCGACTTACAGCTGTCATGAGATAAGAAATAATATATAATAGAAATAAAGTTTTTTTTCCTTTTTCTTTTTGAAATCTTTAAATGAGTTGAGTTTAATCATTTTGACATAATTAAAGTTAATGAAACATTTAACAGTTGGTGAATATTGAACGTTTTTAACATTTTTAACGTTTGATGTTCAAGAAAACATAATTTAATTTGACGGAATTTGAGAAAATTTGAATTGATTAAATTCTAACTCGTCAAAATAAGAATGAATGAAGGGTAAGAAAAATGTGAAAAAAAGTGAGACCTTGGTGCCGCTCACGTCTCGAGTAGAGTCGATCGCGGAGATCGACATATTGTTAACGTGGCCTCGTGATGAGGAGATTAAAATGTCCTCGTGAGGGGGACTAAGTCAATCGTGAGGATTGACTCATATAATGGTCTTCTCGTGAGGAGAAGATCCGTCGATTGTGAGGATTGACTTACGGGAACGTCTCCTCGCGAGGAGGAGACTAGTCGATCGCAAAGATTGGCATTTTCTTGACGTTTCCTCGTGAAGAGGATAATGAGGCTTCCTCACGAGGAGGAGGTGATTGTATGTCGATTACTAGTCAGATTAGGTGAGCGTTAGCGGCACCATGTGAGTGAATGTTTCTGCGGACAAGCAGATTAATATAAGTGTAAATGAAAATTGTATAGTTCACCCGTGATGTCCAACCCGTTTTAATGTGGTATGAGAGTTGGCCACAAGTTCGGGATGGAACGTGCAGGCCAATCTCGGCAAGCATCTCAGGACAGTCGATTTCTCCATGGATCAGGTTATGTAGAAGTAGCATATCGGCAATCAGCCTCCTTGACTGGAGAGTGCGGAGTCCAACACTCGCCAGGATCCAATTATAATTGTGGTCCCAAGAGGGCATAGGGCTGCCGAGTTTATGGGCAAATGACCGAAGAAATCTGTGCTGCACCAGTTCGACAGATCTCCAAGAATGCGAGGTATAGGGATGCCAGACCACGGAGCAGTACTCAAGTAACGGTCTAACCAGCGACACGAACAATGCCCTTATTGTTCCCGGATTTTTAAAAGATTCCACGCTTCTCAGTATGTACCATAGAAGCCTCAGGACTCTGTTCACAATCGAGGATATGTGTTGCGAGAAGCCAAGATCACTCGAAAAGTGCACACCCAGATCAGAGATCCCCACCACGCATCCAATGGTGGAGCCCTCGATTGTGTAATGGAAGGAAGTAGGAGCTTTCTTCCTCGAAAATCTACACTGAGAAAAATAATATAGAA
The DNA here is from genome assembly GCA_022817065.1 of Probaryconus sp. ZL-2020. Lineage (NCBI taxonomy): Eukaryota > Metazoa > Arthropoda > Insecta > Hymenoptera > Scelionidae > Probaryconus > Probaryconus sp. ZL-2020. The sequence goes on from JABFQA010002673.1 coordinate 8,363, forward strand.
AAAATTGTTATAATTCCTTGTAAAAGTGTTGTATAGCAGGAAATTGCTGAAAATTACTATGTATCATAATAAAAATTAAAACAAATATAACAATTTTTTAAATATTTTCTTCTAATTTTTATTATGATACATAGTAATTTTTCATCAATTCCCTGCTATACAACACTTTTACAAGGAATTATAACAATTTTTTCTATATTATTTTTCTCAGTGTAAGAACGGAGCACTTGTTCAAATTCAGGTCCATGCAATTCCCCTTGCACCATGCGTCGACAGCTATAATGTCATCCTGAAGCAGGACCGGGTCTTGCGGTCCAGTGATTTCTCTCGCGAATTTGGCATCATCGGCATACAAGAGGACCTTAGAGTGCTTCACCACATCCGGAAGGTCGTTTATATACAGGTTGAAAAGCAACGGGCCAAGGTGAGACCCTTGAGGAACTCCGGACGAGGATTCAAAGTCGCGAGATGTGACACCGTCGACACTGACGAATAAGGATCGGCCACTCAGGTAGCTACCAATCCAAGAATGTAGTGGGTCTCCAATGACAACGTTCTGAAGCTTCGCCATGAGCAAAGAATGCTGCACTCGATCGAAGACCTTTGAAATATCCGTGTATATGACGTCAACTTCAGAACCCCTATCGAGAGCTCTCGAAACGAACTGCTTGAGGAGAATGAGGTTAGTCTGCATTGATCTGCCTGGTCTGAAGCCGTGCTGTGAATCAGATAGTATAGGGGCAGCAAAACGCGACAGAGTACCAGTAACAATGTTTTCGAACAGTTTGGCACAAGCATTAAGGATGGTCACAGGTCTGTAGTTGGAGACACAGGCTGGGTCCCCTTTTTTAAAAATAGGAATCACCTTACCATATTTCCAGTGAGATGGAAAGTAGCCACTGGAGAGGGACTTGTTGTATAGGAGCCATAAGGGGCGGGCCAGAGCATATCTGCAGTTCCTCAAAAAGATGTTAGGGATGCGGTCTGGGCCGGGTCCCTTTTTAATGTTCAGCCTTGACAGTCCGAGGAAAACCTCATTGAGGTCAATGCTCACGTGGTTGATGTCAAAAATTGGATTCTGCTGTGCATTTTGTGAGGCTATACTAGGGTAAACCAGATCGGGGATGAATTGGTCCTTGAAATAATCAGCGAAGCATTTGAGAGTGAGTCACCCCCCATAAGTTCGCCGTTTGTCATGCAATCAGGTAGACGCTCCCTGGTGGTCGTTGTTCCCCGGAAGAGCTTCCAAACAGATGTAGGATCGTTGAGTAAGGTCGACTCCATACTGTCAATATGTCTATCGCGCAGCATCTTCTGCAAGCCCTTGCATTGCGCTCTCAGAGTGGTAAATGTATAAAACCAAAAATTACAATGCAATGCATTGTAATGGTTCGGCAAGATTTTACGCAGTCTTGTCCTTTTCCATGTATTCTCCCCAAATAAAGTTTCCAAATGCTTGTTCTTCTCAAATAATAAACAAACTAACAAAGAAAATGATATCGTTCAATAAAGGCAAGACAAAAATATTAAAAACTTAAAAAAAAATAAAAACACATAATTTTTGCCGGCATTATTTAGATCATAAAATAAGGCCGGCAAAAATTTTGTTCAGTTCTTCTATCCATTTCCTTTCGGAGGTCAGATAAATATTCCTGCTGGGCCAAGGTACTATCATTTTTGATGCGAACCCCCAAGTTGTTCAGCTTGGCCTTGCTTTTCAGGACCGCTATCGCGGCGTCTCTGTCAGCAAAGGTGGCTTTAATGGGTCTAGCTGCGTCGCTTCTAAATTTTCCGATTCTAAAAGTGGACAATGCGGTAGGTAAGCCCGGACACTTGGCCAGCAGTGAATTGACCGAGGACATATCCGCCGCCGAATCTCCATCTCGGTCTTCCTTGACGTTATAGAACATCACATTCCTCGATCTTCTGTTACGCTCCTCGATTTCCGTTATCATGTCCTCGCAGGATTGGGCCTTGGGTTGATCAGATTGCATAGTGCTCTCTATGTGAGTGATGCGTTTATCGAGTTCGGAGATATGTGCGTCTTGTTCGTTCAAACGCGCGATAATGGCATCCAACTTATATGTTGTGAAGAGAAAAAAATTTATCAAAATCAATTCATTTTAACGACCGCTTTTAGAGACAATTTTTAACTTACCTGAAATTTTTATCATAAATTTTTGCAAATTTCTGTAGAGAAAAAACCAGGTCTCGGGTGGGAACCGAACCCACATCTCCACGATTGCCGGTCGGGTGCTCTTCCATTAAGCTACCGAGGACCTTAGTCTTCTCTCTACAGTGTCATAGACTTCTTACCGGTCCGTCTATCATTTTATATTTTATATTTTTATATTATTAACGTCTCTCATGATTTTTCAAAATCATTTCATTTTAACGACCGCTTTTAGAGACAATTTTTAACTTACCTGAAATTTTTATCATAAATTTTTGCAAATTTCTGTAGAGAAAAAACCAGGTCTCGGGTGGGAACCGAACCCACATCTCCACGATT
>JABFQA010002674.1:0-10873 GCA_022817065.1 Probaryconus sp. ZL-2020
AGAGAAATGTATTTCAGTCATACTAACGGTTCAATTTATAACATCGTTTTTTTTTGTTTTTTTTTTTTTATAACAAATAATGTTGAGTTTGTACGTGGCAATAACAGTGTGTCACAACCATCACACTACTTTGAAAACTGTTGCCTTTGTTTAGAATAGAAACAAACGATGCGGTGTACCTGTGCGAAATTTAGGCAATTAATTTAAATTATTATAAACGAAAATCATAGACATAAAACGTGAAAAAGGTTAATTAATATATTTCCTAAAATACGCATTTGTAATTTATAAATTATTTCAATTTTTTGTGTTAAACAATATCATTTATAAAAAATTCAATCTTCTTATCGTCAGTTTCAATTATTAATTTAATTTAATTTATTACTAATAAACATCTGAACGTACAATGTAAATTTCCTTATAAGATATAACAAAAGGAAATTGATTGCTAAATGATTCGATGCTTTTGTCTGCAATGAAATCTCCAAAGGAGACAGTGTCAAAAGGCTCTTGGAATATTTAAATGTTTCTCGGTCGATGTCAATTGAGCAGTTTACATAAGAACCGAAATGCTACTTTCAGTAAATAAATCTCTGAATCAATAAATAAGCACCGATTGTGTGTGTTTACCAAATTACACGTTTTCATCCTGATTTATTTGTTCACTTTAAACTTATTTATCTTACTCAAAAGCAGACAATGCGTGCGAATATTCAACTTTTGTTCAAAGTGTTTTATTAGATTAAAAACGTTCTGTTAAATATTTATATATACACTTTGATAGCTTGTTGTTTAACAATTCTTTTTATCTTCTTTACTGAATTTGAATCGATGACATATTGATTTATTTACAATGGATATTTCATTCTTACGCAAACACAATTTTTTAACAGTTATTTTTCAAAAGTTTTTGATATTATTGTTATTATTACAATTATCATTATACAAAGCACACGTGCATAAAATCTTCTATTATAATTTTCAAAAAATAAAAAATAACGAAATATTTGCTTGTTGTAAGCTAAACTCTACAGGAAATCTCTCAGAAATCTTTTCTATATAAGTAGAGTATGAAAAGAGAGAGCTAAAAGTAATTTGAATATTTCGTTTCAAACGTGAAAGGGGTTAGACGAAACTCTTTGAATTTTTTCAAAGTAGTTATAAAAATGTATGATTATGCTATATGTAAACTGTTACGTTCTGAAATTTTCTTTTTACTACTCATGTAAAGAGTTTGAATAATTGTCTGAATCTTAAACAATCGACTGGACAAATTTTTATAGCGATTTTTACTATTATTATTTATTCCGTGTACAATATTTTATGAGGAATAAAATTTAACGTATTTTTGAAAAAAAAAAGGAAAAAAAATGATAACTTTTTAAAAAAGACAGCGTATAGCTTGAACTTAATATTTCAGTAGAGTCTGCGGTAAACAGGATAAATACCCGGTTTTCGTGCATGACAAAATTTTGGCTCTTATAGGAAAATATGTGTTTGGAGCTCAAGCGACGTTAAATCCTAAATTTGTTGGTTTGATAACAAAACGTGATTTTGTCCGCACGAAATTATGTTGACATTGCGCGATAATATTCGCATATAAATGACATGTAACAAAACCAAAATTGCGATAAATTTACACACATTATAACGCGGTCAAATATTACCGCGACAATTTTTTATTTGATTTAGTTGACGTGATTTTTAATAAAAAAACAAAAAAAAAAAAAAAGACAAATTAAAATTGTAAAGAAGGGTTTTGAAATAATTAGAGCTGACGTATTGTTCTGATTGACAATGTACTTTTTGAATGTAAAGTTGATGAAATGCTTTAGAAATAATCGTAACAAAGCGGGTATCATAAAGAGAGAATCCCGAATGCCACGAATTAGATAGGCAAAGGGAAACTTATTGATTCAAAGTCACTTTCGAGGCAAGTTCTGTAGTCTCATTTCATTTTAGGAAGCGTCTATTATAGTGATCGTCAGCGAAGTGAACAAAAGCAATCGCGAGCAATCTAACGTCGAACAGCGTTGGGTAAATTGAATTACGAACCAGAGGCAGAAATTTGGAGCTCGCCTGTAATGCCCCGCGACTCGTAAAATGAAACGAGATCGTTTTGTTCAACGAGTTACGAGACGTCGTAGTTCGCCCTCCCAAAACTTGGATAAACTAAAATGAAAATGTTTTAGTTTTGTCAAAGAGTCATCAGTTATGTGCACTTTCGATTCGAAAATGAACGACTTGGTCTGCAGCATTCGCTTTGTCTCCACTGCAAATTTGAAAATGACACGAAAGCCGGTCAATTTTCATTTTGCCCATTAGCGAATTCGATATTTACACGCGCTGGAACTTTGATTGATTACAAATTTTACCTTTTTTTTATAATTACCAGGTTATTTGCAACGTCAATATATTTTCAAGCTTAATTTTGTTTGGCCATTATTCACCGTTAATTTAAAGTAAAAACGAGAATTATATTTGACTATTTTTAATCCGCAAATACCCTTAATGAAATCGAATTACTATGTTACTCAATTATTCGTCGATTAATAGACCGGAGCATGGTATAATTAAACCCTTTCATCTATTATTAACTAGAAAGAATGTAATTGGGAAATTAGACTTTTATAAATTTATGATATGTATATCAAAGTGCAATGTTAATGTGTTCATGTTATAATTAATTAGCTCACGTTAATTATTTTATTTCTAATTCCGAACTATCTTCGTTGTTGATACAATTTGAGTTGTAACATTTTTTAATGTACAAATTGATGGATTATTTTTTGACAAATTATATTAAACCGATTGATATTTTAACATAAAAATCACTAACTATAGTTCAGATAAATGAAATTATATAGTTTCTCTGTACCTATTTGCTTGCGAATGTTGTATTAAATTGCCATATTTTAAATCATGAATTTTTCATTGCAAAAATAATGAATTTGAGAGAAGAAAATTATCTGCACATCAAGTTGTTTTTGTCATTTCATCATAACGAAAGCACCAAAATATATTTCCCAAAAACATATTTTACATGAAATAAATCTTTCTCTTTGATACCATAAAACTTTAAACACGCTCATTAATACCAAAAATGCTATTGAGATCTTGGTGAAAATCGCCAATGACGTGCCGAAATATCTGCACGAAATACATTCCACCAAAATAGGCGCGACATTAAAAGTCGTATTACCAGAGCTCTCTCACAAAGCCGAAGGCCATTCGACTCTTTACGAGCGTGTCGTAACCGCATATTAAATCTGCGAAGAGCGCAATACAGCCGAAAGAAATTCGCGAGCTTACGCCCTGATACGCAAAGAACGTATAAATAACCAGGGAGATTTCTATAATACCGGGCTACTACTGAGAACTTTCGCGGCCATCCGAAGTGAGGCAGACAAAATGAGAAGAATTTTAATAATGTAAGGAAATCACCAATGAATCGTTTCAGTTATTCGAAATGAAAATGTAATTGATCCAACTGATTTGTTGGATAGTTTAAATTTAGTATAAAAAGAATAAATTTTATTATTATGTAGGTAAATTTTTACTATACTCGATAGTAAATATCTCCAAAGTTTGTTTTTGTCCTTGTTTTATGATAAAGTATAGTAATTTTTGTAGTAACTTTGTTCTCCGTGTGGTGTTAAACGAAAATTTCAGATATGCCATCTAATCGTGTTTGTCTGATTGCAGAATGAGAAAAATGTTCATAACCGATGGTGTGGAAGAAAAGCGTTCGAGATAAAAAGTCCCTGGTTTGGAATATAGCGTGAAAACGAGCAATGCCGTGGCGAATGATCGGTCACGCCCAAATGGTAACGCTTTGTGCTCGGTGGCCCTGTCGCGTCCCCCTCTATGTTATACGACTTAATGCGTACGCAGGGAATCATCCTCTTCCAAAGGGCCTATTGGCTTCATTAATACATTCGGCGCTATACACGCAACACAAAGTTCACGTCAAGTTATTTGCACGATTTGCATATTGAGAATTCCGGTTCTCAAATGGTAATTTGTTGGCGCGAAATTTGATAACTCCGTCGAGTGACTCAACCTTCGCTTTAATTAAAAGAGCGTGAAAAGAATTAGAGGGCTTTCATTTATCTTCTGAAAAAGATATTATTTCATGTTCTCCGTTTCTTCTTATTTTAAATCACCCCGAGATCTAACTTGTCGGATTAAGTTGATTTAATTAATTTTTATTTCCATCCTATTTTGTCATTGAGATGAAAATATCGCGCGTGAGACAATGTAAAATAGGAAGAACAAGTATTTTCGATTAAAATACTTTGAATGGATCTTGTATAAAAAATTTCTGATGTGCATGTCAAAATTTACATATCATTCAATAATAATAAAAAATCAATGTTTACGGTGCATTACTGTAAAATTATGATGTCGAGGGATGTAATTTGAGGAAATTAAAAATGGCCGCCCACAGAGTCCCACACCTTTGGACAGGTAACTTATAAAAGATGTAATGAGAATGCAACGTACATTTCAGATCCCATTAAAATGCTCGCACGTTTCTTATATAGATTAAACGTAAAGCATTTTGCTATTGTTAAAGAACACTGATTGCATAGAAAATACGCCGTCAGTTAGTCGTTTCTTTCACTTGAAGAAATTTATATACAATAATAAATGATCGTTATTATATTTTATAATCGTAACTGAATTATATAAGTACATTTTCATAAATATCATATCAAGAATTTATGAGCGAACAAATGCACTTTATAAATTGTATAAAAGTGAATGATCAGTCATTAATAAAGAAAAGAGGCAGCCATTTATATTCGAAAAAGTATTTGACGTTATGTAGCAGCTCAAGTATTGGTTAATGCATGAGGACGATATTTACGTTCGATGAATGTCCACTTTCGCTGCCTTGAGCAGTGGGGCATTAATTATCCAACGTGCCTTCGCATCCTGTGATCTAATATCGATGTCAGTGCATCAGTTCATGCATTTTGAAAGTTAGTCTGAAGAATTAAAGGACAGTTTTACACGCACACACACACACACACACACGAGAGGGATATTATCAGGATGAATATGTTTTCTACTAGTTTCAAGGAGTTTTACGTTTATGATTTATTTAATCATAAACATCCGTTACTAGATAATATCGAGAGAAAATATCAGTAGTCAATTTTTCAAAGTGTTGGAACGTGGAACAACATTTCGGCTTTAAAAAATGGAAAATCGGAGGAGCTGATTCGAATAGAGATCTTTTTTAAATGGATATAAATGAACGCTATTAATCTCTATTACAAATCTGTCAAATGTTTATATTTGTTTTGTGAAAAATATGACTCCTTCGACGTAGTCCAACTGGAAGATCTTGAAACATGGAAAACGTTTTGAAAGGTAGGTTATTTTTGAAATAACCTACTTCATAATTGATGTAATATTTGATAATAAGAAACGAGCCAAAGGAATTCGTTTAATGACATTAATAGTTTAATTGTAACGACTACTATCTTGGAGAAAGGAAACAGATTACATAGCAAGCTGTTTCTGGTTTCGACATTTCCTGTTAAATGTTCTCATTAATAAATAATCATAATAACTTTTGAACCACATTTATTAAAGACACGTAATTTACTAATATTTTACAACGTGCTTAGTGCGTAAAGAATACATAATTGCATTTCACTGATAAATGCTATACATTATAAATTATAATAACTATTTTCTATTTAAGCTAGAGATATCGTAATAATGATTATAAATTCATGCTTCATTAAACATAGTTTAATTGCTTTATTTAAAAAAAAGCAATAAATTTGAAACTTATTCACGTAATTAAAATAATTATCCGCTAAATACAATTGTAGAAATTGTATCACAATTTTGATCTGTTTAAAAAAAATGATATACAAAATTTTGTTCTCCTACTTTTCTCGGGAATATTTAAAAGTTATTTTTAGCTTTGTTCTATTTAACTTCTTGAAAACCAAAAGCTGGTCCTCAAATACCAGTAGTTGAAATAAGTGCTTGGCGAAGTGGTGTAACACTGATGCATATGTGCTTCAAAATATATGAACTCGTGAATCAAGATCATTAGCGAAGCGTACCCCAAATTTCCCAACCCTGGTAGCTCAGCATCTGTAGCAGCCTCTGTAAAGATCAATGCACCTTCCCTCCTGCATCGGCGATAAATAATTTGCGATTTACCGGGATAGTGCGCTCCCGCGGAGATGCATTACCAAATGGGGTCGGAAGTGACAATACCGGAAGCATTTGCTGGAATAAAGCATAACCTTTTATGCTTTTCTAATTGCGCGTAAAAACTTCTGAATACGAAATATGTACCTTCAAATCTAACGACTGACTTTAAATCTTTGAATCACTTTACCAAATGACTTTCCAAATTCAATACAACTTTTTTCTACCACCGTACCTGCTACCTATAACCTTTTTTTCCAACCTGTTCAGTTTAAAATTCTCTGAAACTTCATATTAGACAATTCATTCGAGATATATTCTTGAATTGGAGTAAATTTTCTACGAAGCAAAGTTTGAAATTTTCTTGCATTTTCCCAAGTCTGGCTACCTCGTTGGTTAAAGCCAGCCTCCTTCGGAGGGTGGCGGCCATTGCGTTTGAAACGAGTCTGACGGGAACCCGAGCGATTGGAGTAGTTCCGGTGCCAATACTTAACAGCTTGGAAATCCTTCATCTCCCTAACAAACGCCCTTGGGGTACCCACCGGAGTCCCTTCGGTATTACGTGTTTTTACAATGAGTTCCTATTTACCGCTCTGTCAATGCGATATTTATGTTGGACCGATATTGCGTTACTCCGAGCGAGTAATTGAAAATTTTCCTATCACCCTTCGCGAGGACCCGGACTGTCATTACCCAAGCTGACTCAGCTATCGACGAGGTAACACGTATCTCTTGCTTTTCGAGCCGATTTTCTTCTACGAAGTATTATATTGTGCGCCATTTTGTGTCACACTTCCATAAACGAGACGATAACCACTTTGATTTTTTTCGATGTCGTCTACTTGGGTTTGATATCAAGACAAAGATGTGAAACGTTGCCTTATAGTCAGCAATTGTTCTCGATATCAGACAGACTGAGTGTCTGGGAAAAGAATTTTTTTTAACGAATATTATATAAAATGACGGGAAGACAAGAAATCAAAAAGGGTGAATATCTTGAGACTTTCATGCTGTGATAAATGATAATTAAGTTTTTTTTTTTCTGAATTAATTTTGAGGGAACTGTCCCCTTCCGTTATTAGATTCAACTTCAATATCTTTGTATTTAAATTGAATTGATTAAATGTAAAGCTGGTCAATAAGTAGAACTCAGTCAATCAGACTCTCGTAGACGATATCTTATTAAAGATCAAAGTCGTATTAAACTATAGAAAAATCAAATTGGTTTTTCATCCAAATATTTTAAGGCGTACATTGTAAAGTAGTGAAAGCAATTTTGCAGAATAAGAGCTTTCATGTTTGACGAAAATGAATCGAAAATAAATACAATAAAAGCTCATGCGATAAAACTCCTGATCCAACGGTCAAAACGTTTGGCAAAAGAACTGCATAATGCATGAATGAGATAGAAGTTCGCTTATTTAAAGATAACATTACTCTATTATGGATGTACTATCAACTGTTAATCATTGTTAAGCGCACAGCATATTGCAATGTCCGATGACAAGCAAAAATACGTGCAAACGTGTATTCGACGCAAAGCCGTTAAGAACTATTATTTTCGAAAGAAGTTGGATCTGACATCATTTATCGTGCGACAAAGGCAAGTGCAACATCGAGAATAATACAAGTAACGAGACATTCAAGCGAATCATGGTTGTAATGCTCAGCGAAACGTTTGAACCCTTAATTCCTGCGTTTGGTTAACGTTCATTTTTCTTATGCCCTGAAAAACCTATCGATCCCCAAATAATGGAACAAAGAAGTATGGGTTATATTCCATTGCGAGAGTTACTGCTTTTGCAGTTAATGCTTTCAGTTCTATTCGAATAGAACCAACTAAAATGATATTTTTTTTTTCTGTTACAGGTTGCATTTCAAATGGTAAGTAATTGTTTCTATTTTTACCATCATTCATAAGTTTCGTATCTTCATATACAATCAGTTTTTTTTAAACACCGTACACAACGGTTAGACTGTCACACTGTTAAGGAACCCCTCAATGACAACTCTTCCAAAGCAGACAGTCACAAGTAACGAGTGAAATATGACGTGGCAACATTAAAGATCTTACGTGAAAAAGGGGTGCGAGTTACGTGCAATTTCTTTCATTGCTCACGTGCACGACAATTAATTCGCTAGTTGATAAATGTTGCGGAACACGTCATTGCTATTAATCAGAAATATATATATATATACGCGAAGTCTGACAGGGGCACGCATGTGCGATACAATAATTACGTCCTAATATAAGCACGTGCTATCACGTGTTGATGTTTATTACGTAATACATTGAGCCTGCGGCTGCGTACCATAAAAGGTGTGAAGTATTGTTCCTTTGGATGCATTATATTTGCGCCAAACTGTTTGATCTTTGGATTGGCGTAATGTATTTGGTGCGCTTGTCGCGGATTTCTAAAGGAAAATAAATGGGTTCAGTTATGAGCTTAATATTTTCAGGGGTAGCGGGGAAAAGATAAATGACGAATTTTTAATAATAATAATAATAATAATAATAATAATAAGAATAATAATAATATGAATAGGTTGTTATATATAAAGTTTAAATCTTGATGTTACTGTAATAATATTGATTATTTTATGAATTGATTTTTCCGGCTGTTTGCAGCCGGTAGCTGATTGAAAAATGCATCAGAATTTATTTCGCTTGTTCGTCGTACTCTTGTAAATATTTGTTTTTCTCCTTTCGTGCTGAACATTTGTTTTATTTTATCCTCGAATGTTCACTTTTACATACGCTGATTGATATGATTACAAATATTGTTAATAATCGTGCTTTTTACATTTGAAGTAAACAGTCAATTTACAAAGTTGTTCTATACAAATACGATGTGAAATAAAACTATTAGCAGATGAATGTGAATTTAACTGAAACTTTTCACGATACATTTTAGTTTAATCAAATGTTTTTTATAATTATTATAGTTATTGCAATGGTAATGGCAATCGTTTATGAAATAAACGATTTTTAAAATAATTTCATGATCTAATCGTCGAGTGAGAATGAAACTAACAATATTGCCATATGAAGCATATTGATAGAGAGGAAAGTACTTTTTATGTTGGCGTACATCAAACCGCAATAAAACACCAAATAAAGGAATTTTATTATGTACTCACATTAATTTCGTGTAACACACTTATACCATAAAACTTTCATTGCGTAGAAACATTAAAAGCACATTAAAATTAACAATATTCCTGATAACGTACAAATGTCCCAATGTAGATTATAATGACTTTTTAAACCTGATATTAACACGCGAATTTCGAATATGGAAATTCGTGCAATTATTTATGTCAATTTCCTAACAGTTTCAATGATTCTCTTTAACTAATCATTAAAAAGAATCAACTACTTTTTCAAATGTGTTATATGTTTTGCGTGTGTCAAGAAAAAAAAAATGAATTACTTGAACTTATTGCTTAACAACAAAATGACGTTAATATATGTTTTACTTCAAAGCGATGATGCTCAAGGAGTCATCGCGATGCGCGACCGGTGAAAATATAAACGACAGAAGTTTGCTTTGATGAGGATAAAAGGATAAAAACTCGTCGGGTAAATGCGTAACTCGATGCAGTATGTTGATTCTGTTGTGTAATAAAAATAAAATCGAGCATGAAGAAGTAAAATGAAAAAAAAAACATTATACAATTCATAGTAGCGAAAGTGTAGTTTTTCGCGACGGTGGGGCTAATCGGTTTTCTATAAAGAAGAAACAGACGGTTAAACAAATTCGAGACGTCGTGCGTATTTTGAACAAACGCTGCGACGCGTATATTTCACGCTAATCATAAATTATTCCTAACAGCAACGTCCGAATGTCATTCCCTCGGATTAATCCAGCAGCTTACTCGGATACCCATCGTGTATCTAATTCGATATTACAGCGTTTTCGTAGTCTATAGCATGCGCCGCACGAACGGATAATAATATAGCGACTTATGTAACCATAAATATGGCATTATGTCGCGGACGAGTTTCATGATACGCAGCAGCCAGTCACATTTGGATTCGTCCAGCAAACTCTACAACGGCAATTTTTCATTTTTCAGTCGCAAACGGAATTCGTTCGAGTTGTACGAGTCGTAAAGAAAATTATATTTGCATCAAGCAGTGCGTCTCTTTCTCGCGTCGAGTCGAAATTCAATTCAGTCGGAATTCAATTTGCCTCGGACAATTAGTCAACAAAACGGTTACTTAATCTTGATAAATAATTTAGTCGAAATGATGATTCTTTTGTATTTAGGATTATTTTATGATGAAGTCAAAATAATTCTTTTTTCTTTCCAACAATAGTTTTCTCAACGATTTGTATCTTATAGGCATAACTATGAATAGTTCGAGTTTCGCAGATACTGCGGACTATCTGGAATATTGTTAAACATACCACCAAAGCATTCCCACCTGCGCATAATCTTCCACGCATTTAAGACGCCTAAACATGATACCAAGTAATAGCTGTCATATTCTTCTTCTAAAACATCGTTTAACTAAAATATGATCAATTTAATCTTTTTAAAGAAGAATTCTGATTGCATTCTTCACTCAGTGGGATGTAGTGACTAGTACCAATGGTATTTTCTTGACTTCATACAAGTTTTTTAAGCAATTTTTTTAACCAAAAAAATTTAGCAGTATTTTTTTTTTAAATTGCGAGTTATT
>JABFQA010002675.1:0-10873 GCA_022817065.1 Probaryconus sp. ZL-2020
AGAAGTATTAAAGTTTAATATATATAAGATAGATAAAAAGATAATGAATGACACATGACATTATTTTTACATTAATAATATATCTGTGCATTAGCCAGCTGTTATTTTTAATTAAATAAATTATTTATAACTATTTGCACTGCTTAATATCTTTGTAATCATATATTTCCTCGGCGAGTTTAGCAAAATTTTAATTGGTGGACGTTTAAAAATAAAATAACACACACACAGGAAAATATAAAAAGAAGATAAATGATGTTTGAATTAAAGCGAAAAAAGAAATGAGTTGAAAAATAAAATATATATGAAATGGTTCATTTTCTCTGCTGGTGCTGGCGTTTTTGAGTTTATGTCGTCAGCCGGCGAACGAAGCCGTATGAGTTGAAGCCATGCGACTATCAAAATGGTGGCCATATGGCATCCCATTTATGTCGCTCACAAGTTAACAATATCTCAGCTGAACATATAATTCGCGACAACAAAAACGACACAATATAAACGACAAAAGATAAATTCTAAAATTACAGTTAAGAAAAACTGACAAAATTAACTAGAAAATTATTTTAAGCTTTCATCAAACAAAGAATTATTTCCATAATTACACGTTAACAATATTGATTGACGAATTAATTTATAATTAATAATTAGAAATATTTGCCAAATTAATTTTTATGGCTTACAAAATTATTCATATTTTTCAATTTTCAAGAAATTCCTCAATTCAGTAGAAAACGAAAACATATATGTATATATATAAATACAATAATTCCTCGAAATCTTCACTAATTCGTAAATATAAGAAATTCACAATCTTGAATTAAAGAAATTCTTTATTTTCTTAATCGTTTGATGTAAACTGAAATAACTCGTCAATTAATATGAATGCATTTCATTGAGTATAATCTTGTACAAAACTTTTAACGAGTATAATTTTTTGCAAAACTTTCAATGAATATAAATTTTTGCAAAACTTTCGAAATTGTGTGTGACGAAATGAAAATAAAAAAAAAATCGAAGAAAGACGAAGAAAGTGATGTTTAAGTTTGCAATTGACAAATTTTGCGCAGAGACCTTTCTATAGATTTGCAGAGTTGAGTTTGCATCGAAGTGTATTTGCAAAGTTGTGTCACTAGTTGGTAACATGTTTGCGCTCCAGAGAGATCAATGTGTGGGATGTAAATAGAGCATGGCTGTTTCTGTTTTGCATTCCAACTGGTCAAGTTCGTCAAACTTGCCTAACAATAAAACAAGCTTGCTTTTTTTAACAGCACACATTAACATGCCAACAAGTTTTCATGATCTTATTCGAATTTCAATGCAACTACGGCAAAGAAATATTCGTGAGTTTCATTTTATCACTGCTCCAATTTCCACTTTTTTATTGTCGTCTGCGTCATTTATTGCAAAAAGTCGTGTATGAAAATGACTCATTGAAATAGTTGAAATGTCCAATTTTAGTTTCATTGTGTACATTTAGAAAAATAAATAAATGAAGAAAAAAAAGAAATAAAAGAAAAAGAAGTGACGTTCGTGCGTCTTGGGAACTTGAACGAGCTCGAAGTTATTCTTCCCATTTTGACATTGAGTCAGAGCGACAAGAAAAGGATTAAGTGCCGGACGAAAGATGCGATCGAGGAATCGATCAGTGGCTACTAACGAGAACAAGTTGAGTGTAACGACCTCCACCTTGAGCGAGGAGTCGTATCAATAAAAACGGAAAACCCCTTCAACGTCGCGAGACAATGGCACCTTCTGTGCACTTGTACTGGGTGTCCTCTAAATATCCATCAAATTCCTCTTTAATTTTTTCGCAAATAATGCACAAGAAACATAAATCTGATCTTTCCAAATATAAGATTACAACAGTTATCTGATTCAAATGTTAGTACTTGTGCACTAAATGTAATCAGATACTTTTGATAAATGTGTTACTTATTATTGTTATTCTTTCATTCAACCCGAATAATATTAAGCCAATAATGATAATAAATAAATGATAATGCAATCTAAAACTATTTTGTTTGTATTAAAAAAAAAAAAAAAAAAAAAAACGGATCCAGTTGATCTTGTTTGTTCATTAAATGACATTAAAATTTGTTTTTCGAAATTACAATTGCGATTACGACGGGAAAAGTGAAATTGATTACAGAGAGTGAATTAATGGCGCGTGGAATGCGACAGAATTGATTTTGATGACGGTTTCTCGGCAGATGAGCGAGTGCGAACGTGCGGCCGGAAGCGGGAAGTTGATCGGAAACTATCGTGCAAAATTTAAAGCCAGACTGTGACGCTGAGGCCCATAAGTGTGTACAGCATTTCTGAACTGCGGTTGCGCTGAATGCGAATCGTAATACAGGATGTCGATATATACAATTCCCCACTATACAGTATCGAAGAATATAACTAATAAAACTCTTCCTCGATCATAAAATATCTAAAATAATAAGCAGCAAAACTGCAATGTAAAATTATTCGCAGATGCAACTTTTAGCGAACATTGTTGGAATCTAAACAACGGCATGGAATCAAATTTTTTCAATGCTGGCAATAAATTGTCAATGAATTCATACGAAGAATATCATGTTCTTATTTTTAGAGGATTCGAATTCAAGTGTGCAAAAAGACATTGAATTGCACATTTCAATTGTAAACGTGCGAGTGAAAATTAATGACCAAAGGGAGAACAATTATAAAACAATCGTCAGTCCAAATGATTCACCTCTGTGACTAATGTCGTTTAAAATTTCAACTTCCTCGTTAAAATTGCACGTATGTTAAACAGCAAACTAATCGTAAAATCGCTTACATTCTTAGTTAGACTTTCAAATAATGCTTTTGAATTGACGGCAGTCGACAAATTCAGCCATTCGAAACATAATTTTGTCCTCCTCCCCCCAGTGAAAGGACTCTACTACTTTGTGCACAGGAAATAATTTGCCGTGTGCAACTTGATGTTTTCAAATTAATAACCCGGCTAATAACTCGAGCCGCGTCGCGTCAGTTCGCCATTAATTAAAAAGCCCCGTTTTACAAATACTCGCGCCAAAACGTCATAACGGAACCTTCTTTCGTGCGACACTCATCTGCATAATTTTGCATCGCAAATTCAATTTCGCGAGCTCGCGGGGAACACGCGTCGCGAGTACAATTTCACCGAATAACCAATGAGCCTACGCGACAACAAACTAAACATTTATTGGCTTTGTATCGCAATTAACTCTGATTAATGGCTTTTTTCGTTCGGCTCATTTTTTTCTTCTCTCTGATTTTTTTTTTTTTTCTTAAACAATTATTCTTTCAATATCCTTTATCCTCAAACGAATTTGCAAAGTGTCTTTTGCAAAATTTATTTGATGTTGCAAATTTTGCAAATAAAGGAACGATTTATGTTAGAATGAAAAAGGGATTTTTCTTCTCTTCTAAAATGTGGCAAAAACGTGCAGTTTGGGTGACCCAGATTGTGGGAAACGCGAAATTGCGAAGGGTCTTTGTCTCCGGTCTGCATCTGGTTGGACGATGCTTTGTTTTATCCTGCGTTTGTGGCGTCGTCAATAACTCGACACTGGAACCTTATACTGACCCAGGCCAGTGTGCGGCGTGTCGAGGTCTTTGTCGAGGAAACCGTGGCGTCTCTCACGAGCCGATGCAACTGGTTTCTCGAGGGCCGTTCGCTTGAAAATTCCAGACAAAGTATCGGCCAGGATGTTGGCCTGGCTGGCTGGCTGGCTGGCGAGCTCGCTCGCACTCCGTTCTATACCGCGCTCTGTTGCTCGCAAGACGGTGCCACACAAGTCTTATTTTCATACAGCAATGCATATTGCAAGTGAATCCCAACCGGCGTCTGGAATTCCTCGCAAAGATACCCGTGGAAACTTTATTTTTGAATGTGTCTGAAGTTCTCATCGATTAATTCATCGATAATTGCAAAAATGAATACAATCATTTCTAAAAATTTGCAAAATCTAACTTCACTAATGATTTTGCAAATTCTTTCTTTAAGCTTCTTTTTGTAAATTGTTAATAATGTTCGTTTTTGCAATTTCTTTAGTGAAGTTTTTCTTTTTGTAAATTTTTCGATGAATTAATCGATGAGAACTTCAGATACATATTTTTGATTGGTTGTTAAACGTTTTTTGTTTAACTCAAAGGTTCGTTCGATTGGAAATTCTTGTTAATAAAGAGCAAATTTTGCAAATTGATAATTTTTGCATTTAGTGAGAATTGCATTTTCTTTTTTTTTTTGGTTCTTGAACAGAACAATGAAAATTGCTTATCAATAAACGATTAACGATTACCGCAGACAAAGATTATAAATTACATCACTAATGGAGCTTTTTAAAAACGAATAGCAGTAACAGATTAGATTACTTAGTTATCACTTGTGTCAAGTTTAAGTTCTAGAATAGAAATTTACGAGCAGTTTTCATGGTTTTGTACATGCGTAGACAATAAAAATAGTATAACAGTGAAAAAAAAAAAATATATATTCGAATTGTTGTTAGTTGATTAATTGAATCTTATTAAGTCAAATTCATTTTAATTACACTTTATTTTATCTATAGCATTAAAGCTGTTTGACATTAATATTTGCTTCGTTAAACAAACTCGAATTGGGTAATCGTTTCTTAACTAACAAATACAATTTTTGTTGTTTCAAGAACGATTACAAAAGTAGGTTAGATTACGTTAATCGTAGCCCAATTTTAATGCAAGCATAAATATTTGCTTTGCAAAAACTTCGGCATGACTTTCTGTAACAAATTTTCCAGCGCAGTGAATATTTGCACAAATTTGGATTCGATCAAAAAAAAAAAGGAATGTTTTTTTTTGCATTTTTTGGGGTCGTGAGCGCCGATTAGGAAGGCTATTAAACAACTGACAAAAAACAATGGCAGTATCGTTGTTGGTTGAAATGTGGAAAAGCAAATAAAAAGAGAGTACGGCGCAAGTACGGAGCGATTAGCCGACACGCAAATGTACGTGCATAATTCGAGCACGCAAAGGAGCGCCGCGGAAGGAGCGAGCGCAAAACATGTTTCTCCGAGCAGCTCGCGATAGGTGTACCCACCACGCGAACACGTGCGCCGCATCGCTGCTCGGTAATTGTATAGCTCTCTCGCATCCTGACGCGTCGACGAAACTTCAGACTTCGAGTGGGAGCCAGCCGTGAGGAAGCGTCCTCGAACCTCCTCGTCGCCCTTTCCTCGCCTCGCCTCGCATCCATTCCTTCCTTTTCTTCGCAAGACCTAGCGCCATTCGTGGCATTCATTCGTTGCCTTACCGCTGATTTCGCTTATCAACTGAAGACTCCTCTTTTTTCTTCCTCTCTTTTTTTTTTTTTTTTTTTTTTTTTTTTTATACGACAAAACCATTTTTAAAATAAATTGTATGTATTTAAATTTTTTTATTTTTATTAATTATGAGCCATAAAAGAAAATTTGTAATATTGGAAAAACTTTGTCAACGTGACATTAAAGAACGCGTGGCCAGTGGAAAACGTTAACGAAACGTCTATAAACTGACGACGCCTATAAATCCAAGTCCGAGGCATTAGAAAGGATTTATGTGGCACAAAACGACGCCTTTTCTCGCTAAGCGAGAGCAGCCAGCAGCAGGTGAGGAAAACGCCGGCGAACGGTGAACAGCAGCTAGCCATTAGGCATGGCCATTTTCAGTGGCGTGGATTTTGAAAGGCGAACCTAACCAACGAACCAACCAACCAACCACTCCTCTCCTTATGCTTATCCCCTTCACCCTCTTCCTCTCTTCACCGCGTTTAGCGTTTATTTCCATAGCCATAGTACAGCTATGGACATAAGCCTATGTGTTGTGGCTTATGTCACACTCAGGCGCAATCTTTCGGTCATTATTTATGAATTGCTTGTGCAAGGCATTTACCACCGCGGATATAACCGGGCTTAAGATGAAAATAATCGTTTATAATTTGTTGATGTTGGAATTTCAAGTGTTTTCGATAAACAATAAAGGTTTATGAAAGGATTTAGAAATTCTTATTTTTCTTTCACGCTCGGAACGTTGATTCTTCAGGTTTTTCGTTCTAAAATCGAAAAAACTTGTTTCCGATTAAATTCCCTTTTCTGGAAATGTTTATGAAAACGAGTTTATAATACACAAAGTTAATTGGTATCAATTCTTCTTATCGCACTTAAGTTATTATTTGATTAACAATAAGTCGCCAGTCAATCGTTGAACATATGTGTCATCGATTAATAGTATCAATCAAATCGTCAACGATCGCGCTTCGATTGTTGCCTAATTTTTCTATGTTAAAGAAACTGCTATCAAAAGTATTTTAGCGAATCGAAAATTGTGTTCCCGAAGACGAAATCGGCACGAAAATTGTCGCTGGAGACCTCGAGTCGTTGGAAACGAGGCGAGGACTTTCTAACGCCTCTTGTGTTGTTCGTCACAGACGTGTCTTCTGCCGACTTCGCACGTAGGTGTCAATCATTACTAATCGATGCCAGCGAGCGGCGTCGAGGCCAAACGCGAATTATGACACTCAGCCAAACGCACGTTCTTTTCTTTCAGACTCCTTGGTCGTTTCGTTCGAGTCACAAATGATTCCAAAAGGTACTGATATTCATTTTTTTGTTTTACCATCAAAATTCTCATTTTCCGAAGACAAAGATCATTTTCTACCTTCTGCTGAAAGTAATCCTTTCTTTAATAAGAAAAAAAAAAACAGATTGAATTCAGGTTTTAAATTTCAAACTTAATTTGTAAAGTTAAAATTTTGAGTGATATTTGTATTCCTTTGTAATGTTCCATATTTCAGCCGTGAACAAAATTAAGCGAACCCTTTTGTCTGAAAAATTTGTCAGAAGCATTTTTATCTCAAGTATATTATATCTCTGTGATATATTCATAATCCTAAGACATTCGAGGTGACTCAGACAGAGATCTGGAAAGGCCTTTCCAAGTCCTTTCATATTATAATTAAAGCACACGTTATTGACTCATTGGAATTATGGAAATGCTTAATAGACTTCATTCTTTAACAAAAAGCGAATCAGTGACTATCTGTACGCATACAAAGATAAAATACACATGCACACACATCTGTTCCAAGTATCGTATGCTTTACATAACAACAACAATCGTAATAAATCAACAACAATGCTATTAAATTTGATATATAAATGTCAAAAGACGTCAGAAGAAGCAACTATTATTATTCAAATTATTTAATTGCATTTAAGCTTTGCACCACCTTGACTGCGATAATTTATGGCTTTTCATCGGATCAAAAATTTCGTCAATTGCTTTTTATTTTTTGTTCAACTAAACTGTCAAGGTTTTAAGGAAAAAGATGTTGTAATAACAGATTATTGAAAGGTTATAAGACGAATAAGAAGGAGAGGAAGAAATTAAGATTTCATTTCGAAAAGAACGAAGTAAATAGTTTGCAAGAAAATAAAAAAAAATTATAATAAAACAAAATTGTTGAAAAGAATTTTTAATTGGATGAAATTATCAGAATGCGTGGGCGTTGGTTCACTTGCACTTGAAAATAACTGAATGCCATTCGAACATTCAGCAGGCATCGGATCGGCGATTGGATCGTGTCAGCTGTTATCGCGGCAGCAGCTGTTTTCATTGAGAATTGCTCTTCTTACGGTAATTCCTAAGCCGCTCTCTTCTCTCGCGGAGACCAATGCTTTTCTACACGCGAATATGCGTTATCATCGTACTTCATTTCAAAGTAGACTTTTATGACTTAACCGTCCTATCTTATCGCCTCGTCTTTCGGGGAGTGATATCAAAATCTACTCGTTTTTTTAGGGATGCTTTTCCTCCATCCGCAAACAGACGGAACATCTTTTTTTTTTTTTTTCTCCTTTACAGTTAAAGTGCTTTTGTTGGAAAGCAAATGTTTGGAATAAGAGGAAAATTTAGATTAGATAATAAAGGTTTTCAAATGGAATGTAGCGTAGATCATGAGATTGTTTTTGCAAACATAACTCTACCAAAGATTTATGTTATTGTCGTAAGTTACAAAATTTTCCTTTTCGTTATTGTACTTTATTTCTAGAGATAATGTTCGATAGATTTATGTTTAAATGAAATACGTCGTAATATATACATAATCTAATAATTTTAGGTTGGATTATGCAAACTGTGTTACGGTCTGTTTGTCTGATTAATTAAGAAAATCACATCATGCCTGTTTTCAATATTTGAAATAAAAAAAAAAAAATTCTGTTATTTATAACATGGTAATTCTCTTTACTTCAGACTTGTCAAAAATTGAAAGAATTCTGTTTTTAGAAAAAGAGGAGTTGCTTATCTTCTCAGGTTATTAGTAAATAATACTTTCAAGAGATACGAGGAAAGGGAAAAAAAAAAAGATGGTTCAAAGGAAACATAGAACCAGATGTTGACTACTTGTCATTTTATAAAACAATAGCCGATACAACAGCCGAAAACATAAAGTGAGAACTCAAGTAGTTGCTATCAGTTGTAACACTACTACTTTCGTAAGACCTTTTCCATGACGAATGCGACAATGCGCTCGCTTCGCATTTCGATATCGGCGCCCGAAATCGAACGTCGTGCAATTCGTACGCCGTTTTGTAACTCTTTGGTAGTTGTATGTGTATGTGCCTGTGCGTAAACCGACTTACAGAGCAATAAGTATTTCACAAATGGGTCAACGTACAGAAACGATTTTAGCCTGAGCGGAGTATTTGGTAATGTACAAACAAATTTTTAATTGGTTTAATTTTTGATTTTCAATTAAACTCATATGAGAATGATTGTACAACGATTTTTGTTCCTGAAATCTTCACTTTACAGTTCATCGTACATTATTCTGGAAGCAATTAAGTTTAAGAGGATCGATGTTTAGGAAGAATTTAGTTTAACAGAATGTTCAATTTATTTCATGGATGTTGGGATTCATTGATAGAATTTTTTTTTAGGAAACGAACAAACACAATTCGTCCATTTCCGACTTCCATAAATTACCAACTGCTATACTACATTACATAAATTGTTCCACCTATCAGAACCATTACTTTCAATTGGACAATTGGGTTGAGCTTGATTTCGGTGGGAATGCACTTGTCTTCAAATGACGCACGCTTATATTAATTAAACAAATTTACTTCCGTTAAGATTCTCGACGTTTCATTATCGTGATCCCTTTTTTTTATGCAAAAAGACTTCTTTTTTCAAAAACGATTTGCAGTCTCACTCCATTTGTTTATTTATTGAAATGAAAACAAATAACTTCAATTCAAGAATGAAAATGTCAAAAGTAGATCCATCCAGTATTACGTTAGAAATGAACATATAAAGTAGTGTTGTGGTTTTATACGCGGTGGTCTGTGAAAGGAACAAAGGCACACAGTCATGTTGCTTCACAAGCCGCGACAGGAACCTTAGGGAGTTGGGCTTCGTCGTAGACGAAGACGACGAAGACCACGTCACAGTGAAATTCCGACGAATCGTCGTACGCCATCGTTTCTTCGTATATTAGGGGGCTCAGAAAAATGACACTTTTATGGCATAAGCGGTGCCTTAACTTTACCGCAGCTTTCCTTTCAGATATTACACCTGGTTTTCACGCTTTAAATTGCACCATTACTCGCTGCTATATATATCGTTACAATTAAAATTTTATTTACACAACACATGAAATATTCAACTGGAACATTGAGTACAGAAATATAAGGGACACTTTATTTGGAATTGCTGGAAATTGTGATGATGATGATGATAATAATAATAATAATAATTTTACTATGGACACCCAGTAGACAGATAATTCTGGATTCCAGGTGTACGCGTGTGTATGTCAGAATGTACGTGCGAGATCGTAAAAGACGCGTGAGTATTACAAGGATGCGTGCCTGCCCTTTCCCTAGGCGTATCAACCGATCCAAAAACATAAGCCTTCGTCCGGCACAGACAAAAGGACCTTTGAGACGCACAAAGCACGCCAAACCATGAGCTCGAGGAACAGCCTTCGAGTGTTCATCTAACGTTGAAAAACTCTTTTAACGTTTTTCTCTATATACCGTTCCAGATAATTATACTCTCGTGAAAAATAATCCACAGAGTAAAATATTTCAAATTTTTACTTGTCTGATGAGAAGTTTATGTTTTTGGAAGTATTTATTCATGAGTACAATGGAAAATCTGACAGAGGAAATATCAATAAGATTTTTCATTCGGGAAATCTGAATTTCGACTGTCCAGGTTATTTAATCTTATTTTTGAGAGTGTACTTGGAAAAAATGACTCAATGTTCATTGAGTAATAAGTTACACAAAAGAGTAGAAATTATCAAGAAATTACTTTGTCACTCGTTAACATTACCAAACCAGGCGTGTGTCATAGAAATTTCGTAGAAGATTTTCTGAAAAAGAAAATTGACGTTCAGAAGGTTATACAAATTTTTTGTGATACTTGGAATTGGACAAAGGTGTTTAGGCGTTTTCTCTCAATGAAATTGGAATGAAACTGTACATTGACAAATTTCAACATAAAATATGAATGAAAATGTATAAACACCATTCAGATATTCTATGAGAAAAAATAAACTGACATACAAATTTTTGCGTTAATGTGAAAGAATGGTATAAATAAAAGACTTTTGCATGAAACTGAAAAGTTTCACAATTTAACGGACACGCTATGTATAACATTTCAAAAGCCATGAGATTAGACTGGACTTTGTAAGGAAAAAAAGAATGGTGAAAAGAAACTTGAATAAACTCACGTCGTCGGCAGAGAGGAAATGTTTCAATTCCCCGTTTTAACTCTTGTTCAACTTTTTTTTTTTAACTCCACAACGTTTATTTCGACGAAACTCTTGGACGGTTGCCCGACGAACATTTTTTTT
>JABFQA010002676.1:0-10872 GCA_022817065.1 Probaryconus sp. ZL-2020
ATATATAAACATTTTAATACTTCGCTGTTTCTCAATTTGATTTATTAATGTTTAACTTTATTGACGAAATTACACTGTTAGAAAAGCTCGACTATTTTAAAACTTCTCGTAAATTCGCGGAGGGAAAGTTGCACAGCTGAACCATCAATAAAGGGTTCACCTTGAGGGTTCCAATTTAGGCAATTTTACTCTGCTTCGTCGTCTTGTGGTATTAACTAAACGCTTTCGTTCAAATGTAAATGGTTAATTCCAGTTGATTCAGTTAAAGATCGGTCATTTAAATACAAACACGTTCTTAAGTATACGATTCGATGACAGGCTCAGAAATAGTTACGCCTTTGAACTGGCGCGTTCGCGTTTTTGTTTCTTTTTTTTTTCTTTTTTTATTCAATCGTATTCTGGATAATGACGAGAGAGGCACCTATAATTTCATAACCGATACTGATAAGGCAAAAGAAAATAATTGTTAATACCAGATAAAAAGAAGTGTGCTATTTGCGGATGACTCGCCTTCGGCAATAAAGGTAAAGGGGATGAGGGTATTATTAACTTAACTGAAGCTTATAAAGTTCGAATCTATACCGAGTACGAGACTGGCGAACTTTTTACAACGCGCGTATCAAGATAAAACAAAATAATTATGTTTGCATTATGCAATTTAGTTTGGTTTTAATATACACCGCAAGTAAGCGTCCTAAAAACGAGTCGCGCTAAAAACAACTGCGCCATTATTAAAATTGCACGGTAATTGTCCATGTTTATCAAAAGCGAAACTCTTTGCGAAGTTCTTGAACCGCGAATAATGACGTGCAGACATAATGAGTGCAGCGCACGAATTTGACGCTGATGGTGCCGAGGCTCATGCGCCGCTCCGTATCTCATGTACTCCTGTGGCTTTTTTTTTTTTTTTTTTTTTTTCAATTAGGCCAGGATTTCAGGCCTGCCTCCTTTAAACGAAAAAAAGTCGTCGCAAATCGCCAACAGCACTACCCCTCTTACGGCAATTACCCCCTATTTCGAGTCCCTCGTTTCTCCTTCCACGCTTAAACTCCGCGACTGAAATTACAGGTTATTACGTCGGAGTTACACTTATAGGTATGGGGCCGATCTTCTTCCCCGGTTCGCCGATCTTTCGTGTCAAGATCGATTTGTAATAAATAAATTATCCCGCTCTGCATAATGCGCGAGTCAGCTCGAAACGAGAGCGACTACATTGCGAGCATGTTTCACGATACGTTACACGGACGTATTTATCACGACGGACACGCGTACAACGTCGCAGGCCACATTATAGTAGAGTATTATAGACATGGCAGCCATTCGAAATTAACAAAATACTTCACGGTCGACAGGAACAAGCCACGCGGCTTGTAAAAATACGTAAGAACAACATGCTTCAAATTAAATCGTGGTGTGTACAAAGTAAGGCAAACCACGTCGAAAGGAGTAGTTGATCCTTTATCTGATACCGATGTAATAATATCTATTTCAAGCTGATAGACTGATATTCGCTAACGTTAAATGCTACGTCAATTTATTCGCTGTGAGATTTTGGATTTCAAAAAGGGGTCTCCCAATTTTTCCATCCATATTTCACGGTTTGGAATTTTTAAAAATATAACATGGTTTAATCGTGGCAACAGTATTGTCAAGTATTTTCCCTATTATTACTATGATAATCTGTGCAATTGATCATAAAACTAATAAAGAGAAATCTTTTTAACGATCGTAAAAGCACGGCAGAAAAATAGGCTCGTGTACACATGTAAGTTGTCCCTAGTGATGGTGTTCCACCGACGCAGTATCCCCGGAGTATCGTAGCAACGAGGAAAGCAGCGAGCGAAACGCGGTTATTTTCTGGGCTTTCAATGCAAAAAATATGATCGCAGGGCTCGAAACTCTCATGGGCATACCTTGGCCGACAAACGATGAAGAGAAGAGAAGTTTTACCTGCCGCGAGAGAGCAGAACGACGAAACAACGCGAAGAAGAGGCGAGGGGAGATTTGCGGGGTGAGGCAAAAGAGAGATAGAGAGAGAGAGAGAGAGAAAGAGAAAGAGAGAGCAGAAAGAGTAAGGGCCGAGGGAAAGGGTTGGTAAGTCAAATGGAAGAGAGAGAGAGAGAGAGAGAGATGGAGCAGGACGATCGAAGCGTGTACGAGAAGAAATAAATGGGGCCGCTTGCGGGCCGCGGGGCCAAGAGAGGCATCAAGAGCGGACCTCCCAAGTTGCGACGAGATGGCGGATCATCATCATCGTCGCGTCATTCGTGAGCCGAATACACGACGAGTTGTATTACATTTTTGCAAAGACCTTCTTCCTGCTCCTTTTCTTTCAACCTGTTCCCCGCCCCGTTCTTTCTCCCTTTTTGCAAATCTCGTTTCTTCTGGTTACCTCAAACGGTTCCTAAAGGATCGCCGAGTGAATGTTAACTGATTGACGGAATCGGTCCACTATACGCAAAAGCATGTCAGTGGAGTAATATTGCATTATCGGTATTCGCGATTTTAAAATGATAATAATTGTTTGCGAAAGTCATGCATATAATTTGCGGAGGAGTGAGAGTCAAATTATAGCTGATTAATTTGCAATCTCTTGCTCTAGCGTTTCGGTACGGAGCGCGTCTTCTGACATTAAATAGGATTCATAGAATTCAAATTATCACTGGAGCACAAAATGGAAATTAGGTTTAGTGGATGAAATTATGGTTATGTAATCGTGATTGGTGTTCAATTAGACGATTAAATCCCGATACAAGGCACTGCAAGGCGTTCGAGGATTCCTGGCGACAGACGATATTGAGCTAACAGACATTAATTTCAGGGATGTACCGAGAGATATTTCAAGTTTAGGGATTCTGATCCCCGGGCGTGCAAGGGTAAGATAAGGTGCCTTCCGCACACTATAATTAATGGAAGGAGTAGAACTGCCGCCGCATAAATGACGGATAAACGTTTAAAGCAAACGAGATTAAATCTTACTTTTAAGAATACACAATTCACTTACATTTTTCATACACAAGATGCATATCATAATCAAGTTTTAATCACATTACAGAATATATTACGACAATCACAATAACTTTGCACAGCCGCAGAGTCATTTTCCAAAAGCGCAATTATCTTTACATTCCGTATCTTCAACCCCTATTGGATACTCACGCCCTATTTATAGAATGATCTACGACCCACAATAATTCAAAATCCAATGACATTATAAGTTAGTCGGTCCTCCAAGTTTACGATCGGTGTATAACGAAAACAACATCAATTTTCAAAGAGAAACGAATCGCGTGAGTGTAGGAAGCTCGGCACATATGGCGTCACGTCCACCATATTTTTTCTAGCCCACTTTCTATGCGTTATGAGTTTCCCGTCAAATTGGAAAACCGTTCGGTAGAAAAGCAGCTAATCAGGGGAATAGTTGCGGATGCAGCACTCGGTTATTGGAGGACATCTTCCAGAAACCCAATACCCTTGAATCCAGCTGGAGGATTCATCTGGGGTGCCACCCCAAGCTAGTCCCAGTGGGTTCTCTTTCTTTTGGAATATGGAGGTCGTCCAACATCTGTCGCTTGTTACGGAGACATCTCGCTATGACGATCTTCCAAGTGGAAAAGGGTCGGTCAATATTTAATTTATTTTATTTCCTCAATGGAGGAAACGAATGTCGGGAAATATTGGACAAACCTTCCGGTGTTTTCTGGTCAATGAAAAAGAAAGCTTAGGAAAATCTGTTTTTCTAAGGACGATAAAATTTATGTACCATGTGACACGGAATCGGTAAATAATTTCAATATCCATTAGAGGATCCATTAAATATAGTTTTTTTAAATGAGACTTTTTCTTAATTGCTCTCAAAATTTGACAAATTCGTTTGCGTCTCAGGGACAATTATTTATTGTACCAGAAATTTATCTCGCGAATGTTCAAATCCGCGAATGAAATCTACGACGTGCTCGCATCTTCTTCGACCTCTTCCAACGAGCTGCGGAGAACGGCGTGTCAGGTAGATTTTATCTAAATGAATATATTCATTATAAAAAGAGTGCTGTTACTTAAGCCGCGCATACAAAGAATCTTGCTATAAATATTGATGATCTTTCATGCCAAGACGTTGTTTTCAGTCGTGACTGCCTAATCTATTCTCAAACGTGATCCCTCGATGCCACGATGGTCCCCGAGTTCATACATCTCGATAAATAGAAGAATTCAAACGAATATTGATGACTTTATTAGCAATTACGACTCTCCGAATGCTAAGAATTCACCGTCTATCGGCGAACTATTCTCTTGTTGCAGGCACGAATAAAATTTATCTGCGGGACCATTAACACTCTACGGAATTTTGCTACTCATTTATCATAATTAATCATTTTAAATTACTTCAACAATAAAACAACTTGACTACTTTCTTAAAAATTATTTTCTAACTTGTTATTATCCTCATTATGTAACGGATTTCTTTCTTCCATAAATTTTTAATTTCTGAAACAAGCTGTACAAATTACTGTACAAATAAGTAATAACAAAAATAACTCCACGTTGTGGTATATTATTAACGCCGTGAAACTGATATTTTGAAGTATTTTTAAAAGTGAATTATTATTGAAAATTAATAGAAAATAGATAAAGTGTGAATAGAAGATTGTAGTTTTTTTTTTTTAATAAAAAAATAAGGTCTGCGGCGATGCATGCGCAAGGGGTGTGCCGCTGCTCGATATCGAGCTTCCATCGCCGAACGTGAGGATACAAAGCACACTCTGTACACGAATACAACGACCGTTCACTTGCAGGACAATAAACAGCCTTACTGAAAACTAGATACACCACAAGACACAGTTGAGAAAGAAAGAGAGAAAGGAAAGATCAACACACTTCTCTCGTTAATTGGTAAGAGTTTGATTCTATCGGCATTGAAAATACGAGAGACTCGCGGTGCTGGATGTTAGGCTGCATGCTGATCAGTCGACTGTCAGTTCTCGACTTGATTTCACAAGTTGATTGCATTTTTCCCTAGTTATCCTGCCAGTATGATCGGCTTCATTTCGAATTCCCCATATATATTATATGCTTTGTGGAACACTAAATATTTAAAATTTATGACTCCGCGGAACATTTAAGAATCATCGCTAACGATGTTGCTTGGAAGATGCATCTCTGAAGTTGACATTTTTTCAAAGAAACACAACCTCGTTACTTTGGAAGACATCAAGGAAGAGATAGATCTGTCTTTCAGCCTATTAAAATACATTCTCCCTTTAAAGAGGATCTTCTAGACTCTTATCAAAATATTAAATGGGTTTAGCACCTAGCTTAAATGATATACGAAACATAAACTGGACCTAAACTGGTCTCTAGTGGGTAATTTCGCTATCCCTCTAATTCCTCTTAATGAAACCATTCGGAAATGTAAAAAAAAAAAAAATAATAATAATAATAAACCGCGCCTGAGAAACAGCAAAGGTCCGTTTGTTTCCCGGGTCAGTTGATTCCATAAGTTTTTCTTCTGCGGTTGAAATCACCCGTGGGCGCTATATTTCTTCGGCTAATCCATTCACGGAGATTTGCATTCTCCACTTCGGACAAGCGAAGAAATTCCTCTGTACGAGACACGTGTGATCATATTGCAGTCATTAACACGGCGAAAAGTTGGCGCTCCTGGAGCAGGAGAGCAGTAACCGCCAAGCCTTTAAGCCGCAGCGGGAAGTTTGCCACTGATCCTAGCCGCGCGGTCTTAAGCCCTGGGATTTCGGAGTTACTGCCGTCACGGCACACCATGCACCACCAGCCATAGATACGTACAAGCGCACCACCGGAGTAGCCAGAGATGGTTTCGCTTCAAACCTCGTTTCTCGGCTTCCAATGTCCTCTCTTTCCTGTCCCTTCATTAACCCCTGCATCTGTCTTTCTCTTTCCCTTCGATCCTGAATTCACCATTTTCTCCTATTATCTACGTCGCGTACCAACATGCTGCCCAGAGTCATGCGAGTGCGATCTGGTGAATTCCTATCGAGGCTCCAATCGTTCCACACGAGACCCTATTTACGAGATTTGCGAACTGCGATTTTGAAGTTGTTAAATTGCTAATTGTGAATGTGCACTCTGCAATCATTTTTTTGTGTTGTTGCTCCATGGGAAAATGATTTTAAGAATATTCTATATTCTAATAACTTTGAGTTAACACTAATTTTGAAGAATTTAGAAAATTGTTCCAGCTCATAGTTAGTTATTGCTATTAAAATATCTTCACATGCAACCTCGTTTCAAATGCTACAAGATTTCATAAAATAGAAAATTTCAATAATGCGTTTTCAAGTTATGAAATGCGGGTGTAACATTAATGCTATTACTTTATAACGTATGTAGGCACGGGCAGAAGTTAGGGTTAATAGGATCCATTTAGTATCGGCTTTTAGACTTCGTCCGAGAAGCTATTAATTCCTGATTTGATTCACTATAGAAATGAAGATGTATGCTTCATGTAGGAATTATGGGTACATGACTGTAATATGAGATAAACTTAAATTGCAACAATCTTCATTTAATAACTTTAACATTATAAAATTTGTAATTACAAAATAAAAAAAAAATGTAATTTGCAATACGTTATTTTTTTATACATACTTTGTTGTTTTGTCATTAAAATAAAAACTTTTGTTTTATATGAAATTGTCTGAAATTAGTTAATCAAAGTCTTAGAATGAATCGTGGAAAGTTTAAGTGGAACAATTAATTGTGCCGATAAAATTAGTTTTAATTTGGAAAAGTTTGTTTTGTTGAATCAGTGCAAAGTAATTCAATGTAGAGGAGTGAATGCAAAATCCCATAGTGCACTATCATCATAAAGATGCAGACCAACCGGACCGAAAGGTTATTTCAGGGGTCACCATTATCGCGGTCAAATGGGGTCGGTCCAATTATACGTCGCGTCGTTAGTGTTTTACTGCGCCGTCCGGTCAACCTCAGAAGGGGACTGAAGGATTTGCATCTTACACATCAATACGACATCTTACGATGCACTTTCTACATTGAAAGCATTAAACAAAATACATTAAACAAACTGAACACAATCTCTACATAATTAAATAAATTCTAAACACATACATACATATATATTTTTGTTTCACACACACACACACACACGCATATATATTCCAACACACGTCATTAAATGTGTGTATATATATATATTTTGTATAAAAACTGCTATCATAAATATGTACGAACTATAGAGGCACTTGGCAAGCCGGTAGAAAAATTGTTCTTGGCACAAAGCATCGGGTTTATTTTAAAGAACGGAGGAGGAAAAAGTTATGGTCGTCTTGAATTTTATGCAAGTCAAATCAAGCCTGGTGGTAGGTAGAAGGAACATCGTCGATGGTAGACTGTAGACATTTTACTAAGATTTAAACTTAAATGGCGAAGGGTGCACGTGTGATCGGCCATTTCCCGCGATGTGCCTCGATCTACTTGGTTTAAGTGGTGAGTCGTAATCCAAGCGGAATCAGGATACACTTAAACGAATTGCATTCCGGTTATAAATCATTGGAAAGTGCGCGATTGATTTGCATACCGTTGGGTCGCTGCAAGACATCGATTGGCAACGCGGTCTAAAATCAGGCCGACCATTTCCGAAATTGGCTTTACGTTCGAACAAGGGTATCAATTGCGTTGCCGTTGTTTCGGTGTATTTAGGAATGAAATTCAACTGATCTTTTGTCTTTACATTAAATTACGTTACGTCAGATTCCAATGCAATTCATTTGAGATCTTTTTTTTCATTTTGCAACGAATAATTTTAATAACGCTTTTAATAACGAATAGCTGTAAATGTTCGTAGGTCATTTCTCTGCTTGTGATAAAGTCGCGTCTAATTTCGAAACGAAGATTAAAGTAAGATGACATTGGGCAAATAGCAAAGGCCAAAGCTCTTAAGGGTTGAGGTCGTCGTTACGGGACGTACGATGTATCGACCAATAAACCGACACGGTCAGTAATTGTTGGAACGACCTCTGAATTGACGCCATGCTGAATTAGTTGAGCTTAAGGAAACCATGGAGTTGGTCTTCATTATTCAGCATGCGATTATCCTGGCAGTTTGTATTCGCTACATAAACGAACGAAATCACTGCTCTTAAGGCAGGCTTTCACCCGAATTGCTTCCACACAAAAATACTCTGCGGCTTTTTCACAGTCCAATTCGAACTAAACTTTAACCCATGATTGATTAGCAAAGCCTGAAAATGTTAAGAAAATTAACTCAAGATTCAAAATTGGTTTCGTTATACCTAAGTAAATGAAACTTAGGTTTTGAAGAGCGTAGAATTGTTACGAAATAACGTAGGAGCCAGAATCCATTTCTAAAAGCCAAGAGTAAAAGCCCGCATTGCTGCTCATAAATTTATTTACCTCGCTACTTTTTTCTCGCCTTTTCCTTTAAAATTTTAAAAGAAGCGCGAGGTGAAAGTTGCGAAACAATTCAAGAAATGCAGCACTAAAAAAATATCGTTCTTGAAATAATAATAAAAAAAGAGAAGAAGAAAAAAGGAACCTTTTTTTCGGTGAAAGTTTGGGAAGGGTGTGACGTGAAAATTCAAGGTTCGTTTCCCTTAAAAAAAGAAATCGTGGCTATTCTCAGAAAAGGACAAAGAAGAAAAAAAAAAAAACGTTCACAGTCGTATAGAAAAAAAAAAAAAAGAATTCTGAACGAAATACTGTGAAATTTGCCAAATGATTTCTACTGTGATTTGATAAGATTTGAAACTGTGTTTTAGCAATTTCTGTTGAAATGTATTCTCGTTGCATCGTTTAATTGACCGTTTCACTCGATTTAATTCTCTCGCAATGCACCTCACCTCGTGGAATATATTATAATACTCAAACGAAGTGGAAGATGCCGCAACGCTGATAGCAGACCGACGGTTGAGTGACGTTTCTCAACTATAACCACGAGTGGAGCATAAACTTGATGGAAAGGAAACGCTGACGATTAAAAGCAGCTCATTTAGACTATCATTTTCACGATCGAATAATTACCTCGTCTACACGTGTATCGTTTGCAGATTAATACGTTACTCTTACAGTCCAATAATACAAGAAATTTCTTTATTCGTCGTTCCAATCGAAACCCACGAAATATGATTAATCGAAATCGACCGAGTATCTTTCGATTATGGCACGAAACATTTATTTCAATTACATACATATTGAATTAAGTTACGGCGCGATGTTAATGCTTATAAATGGATATTTCATTATGAAAAACAAGTTGTTGATAGCGGCACATCTGCAGATCTTAATTGGATAATGAGGAGATACATTTTTAATGTGCAATAAAGAGTAAATGCGTGCTCATCGGTGAATTTTAAATGTAATTACGCAATTATAATAAAAGCAAGCAGATAACATTCCGCGCGAGCGACCAATTTGAATGGCATTGGCGTAATTGATTGTCGTTGACGCAGAAATGAAAATATGTTTAACGAGCTGCGATTTCCGTTGGACATTCCCCGGCAGTTTCCAAAGGTCAGAAAACCATTGCTCGGTCATCCAAAAAGTCCAACCGACTTTCGCTTCAATTAAAATACCTATGCATTTAATAATTTCAATTACAGAAAAGTGAACGGAAAGGTTCGGACAAAAAGTCATTCGCCATTTAAGGAAGAGAAAAAACAGTGCCTTTCGGCACCCTCGTCATTGGTTTCTCATTAGCACTCCGGAGTCTGGAAACGGTTGTACGTGCAATGCGGACTCGCGATACTCCATCGAGGAGGAGGAAGAAAAGAAATAAATAAGTAAATAAATAATCACGGACTGTTCGGTCCCTCGGTCCTTCGCTGCAGAGGAAGATAAAAGAGAAAGAAGGAGCGCGGCCAGACATCTACCAACGAAACCCAATTAAGAAATGTTTTGTCCGCTCTCCGGAGAAAGGAAGGAAGGGTACGGAGGAGCAAGGAGACAAGAAACGAGCGGAGGACGTTTAAGAAGCCGAGATCGGCGAATAAGAGAGCTTCAAGAAGAACGATCGAATATCCCAGCATGAGGCAATGTGGGATCGAATCGTATCGGGATTGAAGTAGATATAACCGTAAAAGCAATGCGGCTTTCGCATAGGCGGCAGAACGGCAGCTGTTTGAACCAGCAAATTAGTAGCCGGCGCGTGATTGGTCTGTTACCGCCCCGTCGTCTCAATATTGCAATACCCGGTGCCATACGCCCGGTACGATTCAGAATCTCCGTACTGCCGAACAAACCGACCTATTTACTCTCAATATCTTTGACCGGCGATTTATCACCGGATTATTATCTAAGGGACGATCTCACATTTTTTTTTCACGACGATCGTTATTATTATTGTTATTTGTATTCGATTTACCCACCGCCGCGAAAGTATTTTCTTGCACAAACAGGTTGTGTCTGTTAATTCGATTAATCGGTGGTTATAATGTCTTTATTTTCAGGGTGATTTATTAATATTTATAGGGTTTAGAAAGTCTATGGAATTATGATGAAGAATTAGGCTGTCAAAATTGTAATTGTGAAGTGACAAATTTGATTTTCGAAAAATTGAATTTTCTAATGTCTTCATTTGGTATAGTTGTTAATTTTAAACAAGTTTTGTTAGTTAAATAAAAATTTACCGACAAGAAGAAACGTGACGTGGGGATGCAAAGATAAGAAACTTTTGTTCAGGCTGTACACGAGACATGAAAACAAAGAAGAACAGAAAGGTAACGTCGTCGTGAAACTGTATTTTAAATACAGAGAGTAGCTGTAGAAATAACAACTAAATATAACTTCACCTGTGTATCTTAATTACAGAATTATTGAACAAACATTATAATCCAGATAATTTTATTTGCCAAATTTCTT
>JABFQA010002677.1:0-10872 GCA_022817065.1 Probaryconus sp. ZL-2020
TGTTTTGTATATATACAAAGAAATTAGTACTCAATAAGTTTTATGTCACTTTTAAAGACAAAAATAAACAGTTTCTCAATCTCATAAAAGTTTCAAATAAAACAGTTTGAATAAAAATGTCGAGTATTGCAAAAAAAAAAGAGTAACGTTACCGTTTCGACAATAAATAAAATGTAACAAAATAAAAGTTAGTAAAACTTTTGTGTACAAGAAACTTTATAAAAAATGATAACAATATTTCTGCCATTTGTTTGGCAGAAACTTCAACATAAATTCTTCCTCGTGATTTATGAGATTTTATAATTTACTTGTAAGAAAAAAAATGGGATGTACAAGAGCTTGTTATAACGCACAATGTCGTGCCTATACACAAGGGTCACGAGCTTTGTATGCTGGCGTTTGATAAATCACGTATGGGACATAAATTGTTTTTATCGTGCTGTTTTTCGCTGCAAACTTATTAGTTTTTGAGGGATAATAAACAATTTACATGATTTGCAGTTTGGAGAGCGATCTTATGCAACGTCGTTTTAAAAGACATTAAATTGATGATGCCTGAACATTTTTAGAAGGAGAATTTAATTAAAGCTCTCGTCATAAATGAAAGCTTTAATCTTTGTATTTTTTAATGATCGCCAAGCCAAATAATATTAAAAGAAGATATTTTTATTCGAAATAAAAAAGATATCAAATTTGTCATACAAAACTTTTTCTATCCTCAAAATCGCATTTCAAATTAATTTTGCCATTTTACTTTATTATTCGTTCGTAAAATCACAACAACAAAGTTACTTTCTAAGTAACTCAGTTGCGTTAGAATATGAGTAACAACTGTAACGAAGTTACGATTAATCTGTAACTGTCCAAAGTTTCCATGAGAAGTCCAAGTCAGTTACCATGAGATATTAATAAATCACTTTGAAGCAATATTCATGAGTCCACGATAATCTACTTTAAGGAAGCATTAATGTACAAAAGCGAGTGCTAAAGGCTCTCCTTTGTATTTTATTGGCGTGTTCCTTGTGATGCAAATGACGCCATTGTCTTGTCAAGTTTGAATCGGCACATTAAAGGAAGAAACAAAAATCAAGGCTTGCCGTGAGATTCGACACTCGCGCAACTCGAATGACGGAGAACCACGTCGAATACCTATTGAAGTATTCAAAAGATAACCGAGCAACCGAATTCCGTCGAATTTGCGCATGAAAACCTTCCGTCCGATCGACGAAGCTTTTTCCTATTTCTCAAGGGATACATTTCTACGAACGTATTGGCAGCAGGCATATTACTCCTCTTGAAAGACTCATCCGCTTCTTATCGTAATATGTATGTACTCCAAAATAATCCCGTTCGAGATCTAAAAATAAGTGCTTTGAACCCATCTGTGCCATAAGAAAATTTTCGAGATCTGTTAATTTTTTATCACGACACATTTACAATTTCTTAAACGTTCTGGAAATTGCAAATGTATCCACAAACCCCTGAAAGTGTTTCTTTCGCGATGTAATTTTCAGTAGTACAAGTCAACGAATGGCCGAACAGCAAATAATTCTCCGACGACCATTTTCTTTATTTCGTAATACTCTGGTAAATTAAGTTACAACTTTACATCGCGCTGAGTTTACTTATTATAAGAAATAAAAATCTAAAAATTAATCCACAAAATATGAAAACACAACGTAAACAAAATGAAAATCCGATAGAAAACAACAATCCTATTATCCACGAACTGTCTTGGTTGTTTGAAAAAGAAGAGAATTAACGTCATAAACGAAGTTACAAAGTTTGTCTGTCAGTAGAACGAACAAATATTTTCCGCGGCTCTTGAAACAATCCCTTAATTTCAACAGAACTGCAAATATATTGTTTCATAAAGATAACAAATATGGCCGCGAATAATGAAGCAAGTAAATTATGAAGTTTTCAACGAACAATGATAACAAAGGAACAGTGGGATGTTTGGAATAAAAAGCGCAGTCTGATGATTATATTTATAAACTCTCGTATTTGCATAATAATTTATCGATTGGCGATTCGTCGTTCGTCGATTCGTTATCAGTAACTACTGGCCAGTTTTGGGTACCATCTATTCACACAAATTAGTGACAGTATCCGTTACTCTTGGAGCCCAGTACAAAGGTATTGTACAGCGAATACTGAAGCGTTCAGCCAGTCTTTGTATTCGCTCCAAGCAATTATGACATTACATGCATCCCGTGCCAGTGAAATCAAAGTTGACACAAGCCCTCGTTAAACATTAGACAGAATATAATATTGAAACGAGCCCGATGACAATTTCGACGAACGTACAAAAGATACGTCGCAAATCGAAACGCATTTGCATTTTCGAAAGTGTTTTGTTTCTAAGTTCAAGTTGAACATTTTTCGAATGGATCCCCTTGCAGCTGCGCGTGCATTAGTCGAAATTGTTGAAACTGTTTTAATGGACAAGTTAGACACAATGAAAAGCAATTAATGGGAATGGAATTCAATTTAGATGGAACCAAATTGCTGATAAGGAAAAAAATTGTTGTATTTCGCCTGGGATGAATGGAATCGATATTTCAAGTGCAGAGTGCAGTCGAGTTTATTTTGCACAACTCTACCATAAATATTTGAATATTCAACGTCGCATTTTTACAATTCCAATTATTGAAGTCGCATGGAAAAAGACGACGTCAACAACGAAAACGAAAATACAGTTGGTTTAACGTGAAATCGTTCGAGAGCTTTAAAATAATCCGGAAAAATTCTGCCACATTAAAGAAACTGTTTTAATACCATAAGCATTCGAAAAGAAAACTCCCTCGGGACGGTCAATTAAATGCCATGGAAAATTCTTTTTCAACACGTTCTTATCGAACGGACTGTTTTTTACCTTCCTGTTTACTTCCCAAAATGATATTTGTCCAAAGCTTGGAAGCTCGAGCTAATTTTTTTCACGGTCAAATTGTCCCTCGGAAACTTTGATTTGGAGACTTTGTTTTTCCCCGAACAATTCGATCATGAATATCGTTGCAATCAACTTTTACGTAAAAGCTGTTGTCGTAAGGGCGTCGCCAAGTATTCCCGTTGTCCACACAGCAATCTCATTTGTCTGGTAACATTGGCCCAAGTCCAGAGAAAAAATGGCCTTTAACTTCGAAATATGCCAATTCTCTCAAATCGTATAGGGTTGCTCCTTTAATCCAGTGTCCATTGTCACACAGGAAGTGAAAATTTACGTCCCACCTCCGACGTCAGTCGAGTCCCGGACCCGAACAAAAAGCTCCCTACTCGTTCAGATGCACTTCTTTTGATCCGTATGATTTATCTTGAGCATTATCAGATGTTACGTTTTATAAAATCCTGTCAACCAGTACACCAAACTGCATGCCAAGAAAAATGTTTTCAGCCATCTGGAAATTAATCGGCACGTTACATCGGTTCGGATTGTTAATATAATACTATCAGTGGTATTGCCAATAAATGGTCGGACCAAAAAAAAAAACTCGACAACAATTAATTGTCTTTAGCAAAATTGAAAAGAAACATTAGTCATTTATCAAAGTTAATGCTTTTTAAGTGGTAAACAATGTGCTTAGTCGGACATGAGAAATGTTGACTAATTAAAAAAAAAAACGTAATTAAATATAAAATTTATTATTTTGGCAAGTGAAAGATGTTGTGGCTCAAGAAAAATTAATCACGGTTTTACCGCGTGTATCTTGTTTGAGACAAAGTAAAGGGATTTCAGGTGGTGCAAATTTACAAACGAGCAGGGTTAATTATAGACATGGCGATCGCGACAACTAGTTTAAATACGCTCAAGCACGCTCGAATAGTCTCTAATACGACAATTAATGACGTCACTCAAAGTTGATGACAAGCGATGCTTCGACTTACTCTCAAACAATCTCAAACATGTTTAAATATGAACATGCTCGTGAACAATTTAAGCAGCAACCCAATAATATTCGGAGAGAATATTTGAATAATGTACTTGTTGTCGTGTTATTTAATTAATAAATAAATAAATTTTAAATGAAATATTTTATTATACATTTTAAGAAGGAAAGGAGCTTGAAATATATAAACCCAGTTATGTTCGGGCTCTTATTCAAAAATATAGCCCAAAGTTGAGAGCATAATAAATGGAACCAAAAATTTTGCACGTATTGTATTCCTCACTTTTAAATAAGTTAGCTTAAAGTTTTGAGGTTTTCTTAATTTTATGCGTACTCGGTGAAGTATTAATTATGAATGATTGCAAACTTGGTGCGGAGCTCAAGTTGAAAGTTAATATTGCACGAGCACGTTTCTAAAGGAGCTATAGTTTCCATTTCATGTTGCGGTGTCTCATTGCTTCAGCATACGACAATTACATTCATTGTGTGGTTTGTAATTACTTGAGAAGCATCGTCACATTTTTTTTCGCAACAATAAATCTCATCATCAAAACTTTTAACAATCATTGTACAATAAATTTTAAACAATCATTACATAGTTTTAAAACCATGATCGTTATTACCCTAATAAAAGTTTCTCTACATTTTTCGAATAGCTATAACTTCAATTTTCCAAAGTTAAAGTTTAATTGTGACTTACCAAACATTGCAAAAGAAAAAACTATGTTTAAACAAAAAACTTTATGGAAAAAGATTTCCGTAAATAAAGATTATACAAGATTGTCCGCGCACAAAAAAAAACAGTTGAAGAATAAGAAAGAGCGGAGTCAATGCCTTTCCTCGTTTTTCCTCTTTGCAGAAATCTGCCGAGCGAGGAATAGGGCTATGCGGGCGAGGTACAATCAGAAATCGATGACGTTCATTCGCGCTTGTACATTCCACAAGCGATATCTATACAACACAAAAGTTCAATACGACTTTACATCGAAGATTGCCTTTACGTTTGTACTTCGATACATTTCTCTAAACAGCAAATTGTTCTTAATATTTAGGCCTAGTTTCCCAGCGGTTTAGACCACCAGGAAAACCGTCGTTAATACAATATTTAAAAACAAATATTTCCTCGATTTTTTTATTTGTAATTGAAGATACTTTTATCAGAATTATCACTTAGAAATATCCCATTGTAAGGAATTACAAAATCATTTCTATAAAATCATGGTCACTGTAGTGATCAGAAACAATTCTTCAATAAT
This sequence comes from Probaryconus sp. ZL-2020, assembly GCA_022817065.1. Lineage (NCBI taxonomy): Eukaryota > Metazoa > Arthropoda > Insecta > Hymenoptera > Scelionidae > Probaryconus > Probaryconus sp. ZL-2020. The sequence goes on from JABFQA010002677.1 coordinate 5,144, forward strand.
AATTATTTTGTATAATAATAATGTATTTTTTTGCAGAATCCTGGAGCGCACAGACGTACTGTTGTCAGGAGAACGGATGCAACGCAGCACCGTCCCTGAAATCCTTTGGAACGTCCCTTTGGGTTCTCTCAATAGTGTCTCTACTGATTGGCCACAGACTTCGTGGCTAATAGGTTAGAGTTCGTCTCAGGTAGGATCGTGAAAGCAAAATGAACACGACGATCCTCTGAAAAAAAAAAAAAAAAAACAAAAAAACAAAAAGGAAGATATATCATTTTAATAAAATGTTAGTTTTGCTGAAAATGATCATTACGACGAAAGGCGCAACTTTTGCGAATTTTTCGCGTTACTGATTTGGCTCTGAAAACAAAATCTCAATTGGTTCGGTCGAGTGAAATGTCGGCGGAACGTGAAATGGGCTCAAGCGTCTATCCCAATAGAGTCTTTCTTTCGTGGCAGCTTATTTTCACTCGTAAATACGTAATGTATTCCGACGCCTAACAAGTTTATTAGCACATTCTCCGCTCGTCCTTGAAAACGGAGATCCGTTATGCGAGACATCGCCGAGCTCTATGAATAATCATCGCGAACAGACGCGAATCAAAGCCGAAAACAAAAGTGACGAGAAAACGACGTAACGCCCTTTGTCGTTAATGGTACTTTTCCCTATCTCAAACGGGACGTGTCGGACCTTATGCAAATCCAACGTCTAATTCCTTTTTGACTTAACCGCATTTACGAGCCACTGTTAAGGAAACGCTTCTTCCACTTCTCCATTAAACTTCGTTCCCTTTTTACCCCCCTCATCCCTTAAAACTTTGTATTCCACGACGACATACGTTTAATTAATAAGACACTGAGGATTGAGTTAACGAAAACGAGAGAAAACCCATAAAACTGAAAATTCAAAATTGTGAGTCCAGTCTGATTTCAAAATCTATGGTATAAAATTTATGAAGATTAATCTGGCAACAAATGAGCCAACGGAAAATGGGAAAAAATACATTTCTAATTAATTTAAAAAAAGTGAGCAAACTCAAATTTTGATTGAGAAAACCTCGTTGAAGTTTGCTCAATCAAAATTAAAGTATGTTCACTTTTTAAATTGAACTAAAAATTTCTTTCCGACAGATTAAACTTACCGATATTTTTCTCAGTGTGTGGAGTTTTGTAATCGAGCTCGCGAAAAGCTCTGTCGTTCGGTTGGCCTGTATTACGAAATCGTCTAATAATTATTGAAATCCCGTTGCGGGGTAATCAATTTCAGTGCTCGGTACATATTTCAGCGTCGATGCTGGGAACAGAAATGCTCGGGGATCGATACTGTCGTACGTAAATGAGATTGATGAATACCGATTGCAACTACGGTAGTATTTTGGGGAAAATGATAGGCGACCGATGCGTGTTACTGTCGGAACCAGGAGTCGCACCGATAATGCGAACAATGATTACGTAAGGGGGCGCGCCGACGAGCGACACGGGGGCCTTTCACCTGGAAATAAAGCACCACTACGTCGCGCGTAAGACAACGGGAAATCACGTGGAATTTCGTTAACGTCGGGCCCCATTATGAGCAATTCGCCATCTACGCCCATTTAGGGACAAATTCACCTGGGATTCCCATTATTCAGTAATTTTCATTCATTAGACTATGCTACTGCAAGATGAATTCATTTCAGATAAAGGGTTATTGTTGCTAATGCAAATAGAGTAGTGTTTTGGGTAATAGCGTTATAATATAATCAATATATAGAAAGTCGCAGTTATCCATTCCAGTTCTAAGGCTTAAGAGGATTTACCAATCGTTCGTGTAATGCAAATTTTAAGGATGTCATCGTTTTAAAATGAAATTCACTCCATCAATCTATGACTCCATCAATCTATATCGCATTATTCACCACTTTTGCAAATTTTATATTTTAATATAATCTTTTTTAATTATAACAACAATGTACATAATAAATGTAAGAAATTAAATTACATTCCACGATATATTTGCATAATCAATATATAATGCGTTACATTAATTAAAGGCTTTAATAATATTCCGGTTGTTATACAAATTATTCAGATAATATAATTTTTTTTATGTTATCAAAGATAAAAAAAAAAAAACTGTCCAATTAACAAAATGAAAATGAATGAAACGAGAATTTTGATGAGCATGGTTTATTGAAAAAATGGCGAAGTATAATTTGGCAAAGCGTTTGTTTGGTCATTAATCAGCTGGTAAATATTGCCGTGGCATTATTTCGCCGTTCATTGAATACCCCTCGAAGGCATTGCACTGGAGAACATTGTTGTTGGGTTAATTAAGACGACGCGAAACACGTTCTTTGATAGGATTACTTTTATTATGACAGTGTCTTACCAGACTCTACACTTTGTGTAATACTATTGTCGTATTTTTGCCATAAAGCCTACGCAACTAATCGAAGCGTCGGAATCCGTAGTGCAATATCGTGTACGGTATTTTTTTATGGCCTTAATAGGATAGCGGCGGACCAATATAGGTTTCTAGATTAGAGTGATTTCCTCGTCAATAATGGCTCGTTATCTACGTGGATGCGACAAGAGAAAAGTTCTCAAGGAGATAAAATCGCACGTTCCCTTTACATCGGACATGCTCTTTTTTTTTTTTTTCTATCGAATGATATAGTGTGAAATATTTCATTTACACACTTAAGACCATTTTCATTTGATGTTAGACGATGACCATTTTTTTATTTCGGCAAAAGTAACACAATTCTTCAATGAACTCGGTTTTTGCAATTTTTTTCTACAAACTAGTTTTTGCAAATTGTTTAAGATTCGTTGAAAATCAACGTTGAAAATTCAGGCACATCAATTTTTATTCAATTATGGACCCAAAGGATCCATACTGTTATTAGCAAAAAAAAAAAAAGAAAGTAAAAAATTGCGACTGGACATTGTAACGTCAATTCGCAACTTTTCTATGTTTCGTTAATTGCGCGTTTAATCTCCGACGCCGCAATAAAAGTTTAAAAAAACAATCACATTTACGATCAAAAGGAAAAGTGCCGTAACTAAGCTGTTTTTTTTTTTTCGTCCTTTCTTTTTGTCCCGGTGTTTCGAAGGCAAAACACCTTCCGGTGTTAAAATTTCGCGAACAGAACAAAATGGGGCGCACCCTCGAGATTAATTCGCGTCCGCGTTTCCGTCAACTTCTTTCCTTTCTTAATTAGGAGCACACATTTGACGCGGTGTGCTCGCACTTTCGAGGGCTTAAAATTTGTGTGCGCTGTTATCCGACTGTCATTCGCCACTTAATTAGCGGCGCTTTAATAATTCAAGAAATTTCAACGCAATTTCGTTTTGCGGCTCATGAACTGCGTAACAACAACGTTTCCTGGCAGAAGTTGCTTTTGTTTATTTAAAAAAAAAAAAAAAAAAAAAAAAAAAAACTAATAAAAATGAAACACCAAAGAATCACAAAATTCAAATGTCGATTTTCCTGAAACAGAGTCAGAAAGGAAAGTAAAAAGCGTTTTTCCTCATTAGGTTGACAATGTCTGACTTTCCATCCTGCTTCCATTTTTTTTGTAGACAAATATTTCATAATTAACTTGCAAGCCTTTTTCTCAAGATCACTATGATAATTTCATATGAATCATTTATTTAATATTTTCAAGTTAAAAAACCGTTTTAACATTTGCATTGAAGTAATTCTGCGCATTCGCGGAACGTTGAAGATAGTTAAAAAAAAAAAAGAAGAAGTAGTAGGAGAAGAAGAAGAAGAAGAGAATGAAAGGTAAAAGATATTCCACTTGCATGTTAAAAGAAGATAGGGTGGGAGGTAAAAATGCAATAAGTAGCGTAAAAATAAGAGAAAAATGTTTATAGCGCACACGTCGTATCCATTTGCAAACTCGGTACAGAATATCAAGATGGTCGTCTGTATGAAAGGAAGAAATGGCTGAACGCGGGGACGAGAGCGAACACGAGCGAGGCACAACTGTAAAGAGTCAAGTTGTTGAGAGAGCGACTTTTAGTGATGTCGGCGTCGCAATATTGCCAAGCGGGCACGATTTAATTGAGTGGCACTTAAATTAACCGCGATGCCCAAGAGATTCTCGCTTGGAAATGAATTGATACTTTCGTTTATGCCAAACCGCGCAAAGATAACGACACGAAACAAATGCACGACCGCTTCGTGTAAACGCAAACGTCGACCAACTCCTATGCAAATTTTATTTTTGCAAAAACACCACGAGAAGCGTTATAACGCTGTATTGTCAATTGGAGTTTGAAAATAACGCGAAGGAAATGATATTCTACGATTCCGCAAGAAGATGGCTTTCAATTTCGTACCAGAAAAATTTTTTGCCAATATCAGATTGGAATAATTATCAGAACCAATAATTTATTTACTTTTATGTAATAAATTCGTTGAAAAAAATGAAATATTTACAACGAACCTCGTTAAATTGTTTTCAATCGTCGTTAATTGATTTCCGTTTTGTTGGTATTTAATTTCCAGAACAAAGTTATTTTATGAAAAGTAACAATGTAATTTATGGTAATGCGTGTCGTCGTTGTGAAAGCTCAAAAGTTTACAATTTATAATTTATCAGACGAATAATTGCAATAATTATTCACTTAATATCTTTGTGAATTAAATTTTAGAAATGTACGTCAATGCTTTTAATTAAAACGATGAACAAGCGATAACGATTTATCAATTATCCTAGTTTTCAGATGTTTTATGCAATTAATGATTTATTATTTCGTTTAGTTCTCTCTCTCTCTCTCTCTCTCTCTCTCTTTGAAATTATTGAATTTTTTACAATTCCAAGCCAAAAGAATAATGGTTGGGATCAGGAGAGTGTCGAGAAGTTAGATTGCTTCGATTACTATGCATATGATACTGAATATACACATTCTATACTCTACAATATCCACCACCTCTCTATTTCTATTCCCTTCTCTTTCCCCCCGCAAATACTTTGCCAACCAAACAAAATATCAGTAAAGTCATTGTAATTTTTAACATAAAAATAGCCACACTGAATTGAAACCATTAGCATTTAGATAGTAACAAAGTAGTATTTTATAAAATTTCACTTTCTACACAAATGTTATATATTTTTATTTTCAAACGTGTATTTAATGTCCATTTAATCTGAATTAATGAAATTAGTTTTTAACGATGCATGTTTCATTTTAACTTAATTCACGTGCTTTCTTTAGAATTTGCATAAGGGAACTTTTCTTACGTGTTGGAGTTTGTAGTTTATGAAGCAATAACTGCACTAAGTCTTAAATAAGTCACTTATCCAGTGACGTTTTAAAATATGAAAGCCGTACAACAATTTAAAAGCCAAGTTAAAAATATGGCACAAGGTGTTGTATTTGTTCTGTTTTTATGTCAAAAATAAATGGACATACATTTTGATCTATCTTTTTCTTTCGCTAAACAACTTCTTTTTTCCTGATCACATTGACTTTGTTTCTCTTTTTTTTTTTTTTTTTTTTTCCATTTTAATGTGACAGATTTTATCATTACATAATAAATGACCTGGAAATAAATTAACAACGGATTAATTATTTCCAGTTTCAGTTTAATCTTCTCGAATCTCTGATTGATAGAATTTCAAAGCTCCAATTTCAAATGAATTAATTCGACAATACAATAGTCTTTAATTATAAGATTATAACTTTTACATTAATCATACAATTCGCACAAATTCAGTCCTCACAATTTCAAT
>JABFQA010002678.1:0-10872 GCA_022817065.1 Probaryconus sp. ZL-2020
CAAAAGTGACCCAGTGACAAAGTCTTAATTTTAAATAAACACTCTCACCCGTAAATTTTCAAGAAAGTTTTACGTATCACTTTCCAGACTCCTGACAACTGTTATTCGTAATAAGAGTTTCTTTGTACGATTCTACGGTCTTTTTGAAATTTAAAAGAAAGAGAAAATTTAAATGAGACGATTTTAAATAAATTCTTATAAGTGATATTATAATTTATAATTTTAATTTGTTGCAAAAAAAATATATTATTTTGAAAAAAAAAAACATTTTTGCAAACAATGGTCTTTTATTCTAATTAAATTAAATGAAACATCTTAAAGCATTTCGAAACATTCGTGTTCAGAGGATAATTGTATCAGTCATTGTCTGGAAAGTACAACCAGCGACGACCTAGAACTTGATCTCGGAAAATAAGACTTGCTGGTATTCGGTGAAAATGCGCATGAAATAACGTCTTTAGGAATAAAGATAGTCGGCGCGTCACGCGACCACTTGGAGCAGAGTGGATGATGATGATCGAATGCTATTATGCTATCTATGGAAAGCGTGTCACTTTCTACACAAAGCCTGAAACTCAAAGCCTATGTAAACTTGAGATATCGACCTGCATTGATGCATCGCATTGATGAGCAGGTATCGCTCCTCTTCAAACATCGTTCAACCGTATCTTATACTACTTGCTGTTGTTGTTTATATTCATCGAACGTGACACGCATCGATATTATATCATTTTTACATCACGTATCAAGACTTATCTAGAGCAAACAAGACCGGTGGCTGGTCGTTCAACTTTTCATTTAAATTACCCAATAACTTTCACGGGATAATTTTTTGTCAGATGTTAATTTTAATCCTTCTTGATTTTTGGGCTTTTGAAATTTATGATTAAACGTGAAGTTATGATAACGTGTATGTTATATAATTGTCGATTGGATATTTGCAAACTTGAATTTTGTAGTGAAAAATTATTTTTTTGAGAATTTTGTGTAGGTGTGTCGATTTTTTATTCTTCGTTACAGAACGCAAAGTGAAATTTGTAAATTTTTCAGTGCGATTGAACTAACATAACAGTCCTTAATTAGTGTCTTATTACACGAGAAATTATGAGGCTAACTAATGAACGACCTAAAAGATTATATATTTATGTCCTTTTATCTGAGATCTTCATCGATCGCAGAGATGTAGAAGAGGATTCAAGGAAGAAGATGCGACTGTGATCCATAAAGAGTCGAATCGGTTTTCGCGTCTTACCGATTAATGACGCAATAGGAATCGGTTATACTATTAAATGCATAACCATCGGTCACGTATAACCTTTGCACTGCGAAACAGAAAGAGATTTACGTAACTGTCTCTTTGGGAAAAGAGAAAATGCACATAGGTCGTCACTTTGGGAAAATTCATTTCTGAGATCTTCACGAAAGCTGAACGATATCGAATTACTTTTTACGGTATTTCGTCCTAATGGTATTATTGCCATGTTTGTATCGCGGATTCTTTTAATTACTTTCAACTGCGCAGCACTCGCCATCTGTAACGCGACAGTTTTTTTATTTCAAGCTCGTCGATTGCGAATTTATTTATTTACATTTCAGGCTTTATAGGTTTTTATTAACTCTTTTAAACATTGCACAAACCGAATTTAGTAGTTGTACAAGTAATTTTCCTGTCTTTGTAAAATCGTGTAAAAAATTTTACAATTTTTCAGATTACACGATTTTCTCTTGATTCGTATTCTGTGGACATTTCTAAAGGTTTTTATTTGTCTGATGATTGTTAATTCAATTAAAATTGTTATAACAATTTTGTTACTTTCGATGTATTGATTTTATGAAATGTATTATAAATTAGAACATTATCAAGAGAAATTTCTATTTTTTTAGATACAGATTTATTGACACCAGGAATCAGGTCCTGAGATTGAAATCGGAATAATATTTGAGATATGGAATTTGCAAATGTAATCGCGACAGGAAATGAATTGATAATTATTTAACGCGAAGAATGCAAAGGTTGAAAACTAGTTTATGCATACTCGAGCAACAATCTGGTGGCTATTTTAAGTTGCACAATTTTTCTTACATTCATAATTAACGCGTGCGAACTGGTTTCATAAACTTTTATTAATAACAATTTAGTTGTAAAATTAACATAGTTGACTGCCCTTTCTTATTCGTCACTTTCAAAGAAAGTTACTCGAGCTGAAGACAGTAAAAACAGTAATTTTTCAGAATTCCTAAATTGAATAAGAATTTAATTAATAATACTCGTACAAATTTGTCATTGAATTTTTATCAATCTTTCGTAAATTTGATTTTTAAATTTAAGTGTAAAATACCTAAAAATTCTAATCTCATTCAGGAAGATTTTAATTACTTGGAGAAAAATATCAGGAAATCATTTTTTAACGATGAAAAATTTAATACTTTATTAAACATAATTACTATCCATCATCATTACCATTGACTCGTTAACGTAAATGATAACTTTCATAGAAAAAAAAAATGAAAGTTCTTTAAACAAGATTATTTAATAATTCGTTACAAAAAAGAAATATACTTCCGAAAGGAAGTAATCCAGATAAATGGGGAATGTGGAACTCTTTTTCATTCTTAAATTTAACAATAGTCTCAAATTAAAAGAATTTCCACTTCTCTTGTTCAGTTTCGAGCGTTATGATTTTGAAAGCGAGTATTTGGCAAATAGAAATTGCGATAAAATGTAGATCGTGATTGTTTGTCAGAAACGTCGGCCAACATTAAGATACAGATGTTGATGTAGATTTGAATGCTCCGGACGACCGGCTATAAAATTTGCCGGCATGGATTTACGAGTTGAAACACTTTCACATTATTTGCATGTCTACGTTATTAGAATTCTAATTTTCTGCTTGCGTTATGCAACTAAGATAATTAATAATAATATTGACGAGCGTAAAATATTTAATTCTTATTTAATATTATACTGATTGAATTATGCAGATTTTGTAAATTGAAATTAGTTTTATGTGCAAAAACTTACAACTATTCATATAACACTTTTCTTTTTTTTGAAACTAACGAAGAAAAAAATTAACAGATAAATTTCTGTAAAGCTTTTATTAATTAACTTGTTAATTAATTAATATAATGTTTGAAGAAATAATCCAAACATTACATAAATAATTTCTAATAACTAATCTCACAATTATTTTAAGAACAAAAAAAAAAAAAAAAACGAAATTAACATTTTGTGCCTTTTCTTTTGAAAATTAATGATACATCGTTTAAGTGTCAGAATACAATTTTTGCGTTTGTAATTGCAGGATAGCATAATTGATTATTTTTCTGTTATGAATAATGTAATAGTTATAACAGAATATTATAGTGAAAGTGTGTTATGAAAATGACATATTATGTCTGATCAAATGCCGGCAAAGCGAGTGTTTATTCAATTCTGTCCCCTTTCCTCTTGCAGTGTAACTCCCAACATTCATAATCTACAAAAATCTATTAAAATCCAACAGGATTTTAATAATATATAGTAATACCACTTTTGAACATTAAAATTTCATTTGTTCCGATGGAGATCAAGAACACTTTAACCAGTTAAAATTAAATTACAATTTCCACAAGAGCAATTATAATTTTTTGTAAATGATATGGAATTTAAAATGTTGCTCTATTAAAATGGCAAAGAAAAGTTTGCATATTAAATTTCGCATCAAGGCTAAACTAAATCGGAAGCATCTGAGAATATCTCAGTCGTTTGCTCGCTTATAAACTCGTTGTATAATACATTTAACTTAATATTGGTTTTCCTTGCAATGTTTCATAGTTGTAATTGCTTTACACATTAAAAGTGAAAACGCTCTCTTTCTCTCTCCCTGGCAAAATTATGAAGCTGTCAATATATATTTTACATTCTATTACAAATTATACGCCGACTCGGTAATTTGATCGTTTTATACGATTTTCATTTTTTATAAACGTTACAGTTCCTGGAAGTATTTTATGGCGTTGTTAATGAATTAAAGAGATCAAGACTGGGGGAGTTTAAATTATCAGTTTCCCGCCAAAATCTTATTATCTCGCAACTTTTTTTTTTTTTCTTTCCCTTCGCAATGGAATAAGAAAGTTGTGCAAAAATTCCTCGCTCGTACGTTCGGATTAGTTTCTTTGTCCTCGTGAGAAAATGATCGTTATGATTTACAATGATAAGGACAAACAGTTAATTACGATCGTTATCAATCTTATTTAAACAATGTTATGTACGATTAGAACCAATTAATAGTCAGTCGCTGATAAGATTTGAGGTCTTTTGAAAAACATAAATCTTTTTACTTTGTGCTTTATATGTCGGCCTAGTTGTGGTGACTAATATCGCTGGTTTAAGTTTCAATCAATAAATATTAAATGACAAAGTGTAATATATTGTAAGGACATATTGAGTGTCTCGGTAACAATTATTTTAACGGTTGCCTAAGTTTGAGGTTTCTTGAGAATTCAGTGGTTAATAATGTCTTTAAAAATGATCTTATTTGAAGGAACAATTTGATACTCTTTATGGGAAAAGTTTTACTTAATCATTATCCTACTAAGAATTATTTCAAATTAAATTATGGCCACAGCAAGGCCTTGAATCTTAGAAAGACTTACAAAAAAATCTTTGTCTGCAATAGCGTTCCATAAATTTACAATTTCCCAACACCCGAACAATTACTGTTTAATTCAGAACATTCTTGTAACCTTAAGGTCAATAAAAACTGCCATCAAATTAACGAGCAACATTCCGTTAAAAAGTAGGAAAGAAAAAAACCTTTTAATTCAATCTTTGTATCCGAGTAAACTACTAATTTCAAACACAAGTCTTTAATTTAGCAATTGACTTTTATAGCACGAGTAACGAGTAAGCGTCTGGATTTTAAAACGCACGATAGAGAAAAAAGCACTGAGAGAGCATCGAGCTAAGTTTATAACACCGTATGCTAGGCTTATGAAATATTGCGCAAGGTTGGCTATAAATCGGTGCAAATCTTAGTTGGCAGAGAAAATGAAATGAAATGAACAGAGAGAGAGAGAGAGAGAGAGAGAGAGAGAGAGAGAGAGAGAGAGAGAGAGAGAGAGAGAGAGAGAGAGAGAGAGACTAGGAAAAAAAGACTTTTTCGAAGAACGGTAACGACCTTATTCGCATGAGAGCAGTTGGTGTTAATGAACGGAACGGAAATTGTGCGTACTGGCATACCTATCGGGACACATTCCTCGAGTCTGTGAAGCGTGTAGTACGTAGTGCGTTCTGATCATTAGGAAGTGGACCGAGACTCAGCAGTCTCGTTTGGTCAACGTTCTGCAGTGAAAGTGAGAGGGTTCGTTCGTTAAAAAAAAAACAGAGGAAAGAAGTAAAAAAAGACTAAAAAGAACCCACTCATTCTCACAAAAACAATCCTTTAAATTCAAAAGGATTCTATCTTCAGAAATAAAGTGTCCTCTGATGATTGTCAATTAAAGAAATTTGGAAGATCGGTGATACAGGATAAACAAATTCAGTATTGATAATAAAATTAACAAAGAAAATTTATGTTATCTAAAAAAAATAATATAAATATTGATCATTGATTTGAATCGTTTCTCAGATATTGAGAAAGAGGAAGAAAATGATCCAAGCAAATCTGTATCGGACTTTGAACCTGGTTTTCTTATGTAGTTGTAATTCATTTTATGTATGCGAATATAATAGACGCTGTAGACGAGGGTGTGTTCCGCAAAGCAAGACGCGTTGTTACTATCCAATCGGATGGAAAGGCTCGCACGATAACAGAAAGCGATAACGCGTCATTTCGTTACTTTCCACAACCTAATGATTTCTCTGCGAGCTACCGTTTGGATATAAAATACTTTCTCCAGTAGAGAAACGAGACGATGGTTTTTCCAGTTCGAATTCACACAAACAGTTAATTCGATAACAAATGCGTTGACTACGAACAATTAAAAGGATAAGATGATAGTTGTGGTTTTTGTTTTTAGTTCTAAAAAAGAAAAAAAAAAAAGAAATGAGATCAAGACTGTGGGTAACGGTGTTTGATTTCGAAAAGAAGAAGATGAAAGAAATGGAAAAATGTTGTTGTTAAAAGTCACGCACGAATGGAGATGTTTTTAATTGAACCTTCTATTAAGTTATTTAATTGATCATAAAAGAGTTGAGATTAATCAATTAAGAGACACGTGAGGAAGAAAAGTTATTGTAGTGAAGTTACGGTTTGTGATGAAAGGGAAATTTTTATTTATGGATTGTATCGTTGAAAAAAGTATATAAAATGATTAGAAAGGATTTGAAATGAATTATAAAAATAAGGATTTTAATTGTTTCAAGTCGGATGGATTTGAATAGACTTTTATTGGTTGATTAGAAAATAATGACGTAATGAGGATATGAGAACAGAAAAGGAAAATCCTAATGACGTTGTTACTTGTCTGTCTGTATAGAGAAAAGATGGAGATTTACAATTAATTGATGTTCAAATCGAGTAACTTATTTAATAACAAACGAGTTGATTAAGATATAGATTAATTGTACGTAAAGACAAACTGAAGTGGATATCCTAAAAAAGAAAAGCAGGAAAGAAAAAATCTGTTACAACATAAATGGTTTTATCCCTACTCTCAAAAGTCACTTGTGAATCCAATTAAATCCTATTAGATCTTCAACAAAATGTACCATCAACTTTTCATCGTGGTATTTAACATTTTTCTTTTTTTTTTTTTGTAACTCAGAGATACGATCCAACTATTAAGAAATTCTGCTCAATCATCTCAAACATTGTATACAGTTGAAATATATTAAATCACCCAAAGTGAATTGGAAATCCTTTGTTGTCATTAAAAAATCTTGCTCGCATAATGTATTTATTTAATACTATGTTTATTCACGGAAGGTAATAGTCGTACAGAAACTAGATAGATAACATTTCAACCTTCATTGTGACGTTCTCCAAACAATACAATGGATAGTATGAACGCGGTTTATAAGTAGACAGGAAACCGTTTTGAAAAATTGAATGGCATAAGGATAACAATGCCTTCTAGCATTGCAATTGTTTATGAAATTTCAATTATAAAAAATTGCATTACTGGTGTAATAATAAGAACATTACATAATCATAATCATTTTATAACAGTACATAGAATTTAATAGATGAATCTTTGAAATGGTACCCATCTTGAGTCCCTCGACAAGGTTACAAACTGTCTATATGGTTCGGGTTAGACTGACAGAAGTAATGGCAGTATCATTTTTCAGATGGCATTACTGAAATGAAAGTAGTCATTGAGTTGACCTTGATTCCGATTGGCTGAATCAAAGAATCATTTAACAATCAAGCACCTCGTCAAAAGTTTGCTGTTTTCTAGTGACATTTTAAACTCTTGTAATTTACATTTTACAAAGGTATTGCGAAATAAAGGTATCATCAATCTTGTAAAAGACACCACATCATAAATCCATTACGCAACCGTCCACTAAAAGCGCGGAAAGTACTAATGTCAAACGTTTTAAATTGTACAAACAAAACTTTACGTATACTCTATACTCGGTTAATTCTTGTAATAATTATTCAAATATTTCATTGATTTATTTTGTACGCATTTTCTCTCACTCGTGCCCTGTTAATTATGCGAAGCATAAATCATGATAAAGAACCATTAACGTCGAGAGGAATGGCGAATAAAGTGCATGAATTGACAGTCGGAGAAAATTTTAATGAATTTTCAAAAGATCCATTCAGCGGATTATTATTGGCGGAATGGGACGAGTTCGTTAGAGCGGGCAATTGTTTTCTTAACGGTCAATTGGCAATTGCATTATTTGCGAAAAGGAATTGCCGCAAATCTATAAGACATTGCGCCAAGCCAGAAAGGCGAGAAAAGCTATTGCGTCATGGAAAAAGAGATAGTTGTCCTTATAACGACAGGAATGTTTCGAAGTTATTCGCCCCTTTACGAACGAGTTACTTGTAAACCAGTTATGCCCGCGAGACACGCCGTTTAGGGAATGTGGAGCACATTTTATTGCCGCATTTCATCCCTACTTAATTGAGAAAAACGCCACAGTTCCCAGGATCAAAAAACATCTTTTGGACAAAAAAATATGCAATGCAAAAACATGTTTTGTTTTAAATAAATAAGAAAAGACATAAATGTTTCGAACGGTAAAAACATTTTGTTTTTATATATGCTAAACTGAATAACTCTCTGAATTGAAAATAACAGTAATTGCAGACTTTCGATATAGAAACAAATAGTTTGCAAAATATAGTAGAAATAATTTTTGTTAAAACAAGCGTTTTAAAATAAAAGATATAATGTTTTAAATCAAATATAACGTAAAATTGATATTAAAATATAGGGTTGCAAAATAAATTAATAAAGAAAAATCCGACGTCGATTCTAAAAATTAAAAAATAGTTATGATTTAGATTATGAATTGAAACGAATTTAATTTTGAAGTGTATTAAAAGAATTTACAAAATGTGCAGCACTAATTTTTAAGAGAAATAATTTGCAAATCAAAATTGATTGTAATTGTTAGATTAGAAAAGATGATTTGTGTTTAAATTTGGGATGAATTTTTGAAGATTCGATGAACGATGAAAAAAGTGAATGAATTAAAATTCGCACTTGCCTTTCTGTGATGAAAACAGAAGAAGTAAAAGCACAGACACCGAACGGACAACACACACGGGGTTTATCTTGGGCACTTGGTGAGACGTTCTCTTATATAGCTTTGCCCTGCTGAAAGTTTCCTCTACCGATGATGGTGTGCTTCTGTTCTGAATAGTGGGAGATTCGAAAATATAATCACAACGATTCACTCAGAATCCATTGTCACTATTTTAATCAACAAACTTTATTAAAACCATTCAAGTCATCATTCCAAATTCAATAAAGTTTCTCAAACCAAACTGTAATTAAAATTTCTGTGATTTTCTCAAAAATCACAGAATCCTAAACTACGATAAAAATCGTAATTTAATAAGAACAAAATATCAATTTAATAAAATCAAAAGTAAATGTTTGAATTTATGAAATGAAATTTATTTAATTTCTGAAATTGATTTTTATAATGTTTATAATTGAAGTTTGTAAAGTTTGATGTATTCTATATAATAAATAATTTGGAATATTCACGAAACTAATTATCTTCCAATAATCCATTTCTTATTTTCAATAACTTTGACGAAAAGTGCAACAAAATGATTAATAACAGTAATCACTGTTCGTTTACAACAATTTGGTTATAAAAGAAAATTCCCACATAAAATGCACATTTTATTATAATGTATTTTACGTTTAAATACTCGAGTAAAAAGTGTACCATAAGTGCGCCTTACGGTCATTAAGAAATAGCATTACTTCCATTAAATGATTAGTTCAATCGCACATTATAATTTTCTCTTCTATTGTCGGTTTCATAAAACGAAAATTTATTGCTAGATAGAAACACACAAATCTAACGTTCTTTTCGTCTAACATTATTCGCCAAATGTTCTACCACCAACGCAGCTTTAATAACGAGTGTTAAGACTAATAGATGATTAAAAGTCAATCATCTTTATTGCTAATTAAATGTAATGTTTTATGTAAACGTTCGTGTTACAACGAGATAAAGACTCGAAGCATCGTAAACTCAAAAATGAATTTTCAAAATTGTAATTGTCATACAACAAAAAAATAAATAAATAAATACTTAAAAAAATCTTTGAACTCTGAAAAGGTGCAATTACTCGAGTTACATAAATATTTTCAATAGTCTTAGACAGTTTAGTAATATTTAATTGTATGGTAATAAACATTCTTAAATAATTATAATGTATAAAAAATTGTTACAAAAATTATTATTCGAAAATTTCAGGGCTTACATAAACTTATGGCTCTCTCGTGTTTGAGTGAACATTTTTATTTTATTCCTAAAGATTGTGTAAAAAAAAGGGAAGCGAAAGAAAAATCATTTGCTTTCAAAAAGATCAGTGAATATGTTTCTTTCTAATTGACGAAGAAAATTCTAATGCACTGTGTGGGGAAAAGTATTTGTTTGAACGATAATTTCACTTGTTATGTAGCGCTTTTTTGTGCACTTTCGCAGATAAATTGTGTTATCCCACGGCTTTTTGCTCCACCGTTAGTTTTATCCTAGATGACCGATTTTTATTCTGTCATATTTTATTTATGGTTTTATTTTAATTTAGCGTCATTTAGTACAATGATAGAATTAGATTAAATGCTTAGAGGATTATTATATTATAGTTTTATCAGATATACCATTTTTATATCGATACATTTTGCACCTGATTCTTTCCAACTGCTTGAAAATAATTAATCATCAAAGATTAATCCCGACGAAAGAAGAAATAAATAAAAATTAAAAAAAAAATGCCTTTGAAATCAATTTATATACGGAATAAAGCTATATGACTCGTAAATCAGTACAGTAGAAAGAAAAATGTATCATTACTTATATAATGTTACAGTTTTTATGTAAATTAATGGAGATATTTAAATAAACCGTGTCAATAAAAGAAAGATTTGACATTTCTTACGTGATGTTATTCATAAATGATGCAAGATTTGCTATGGAGCGTAACCCGAGCAAAAGAGATGCTGTACGAGATACATTTTTTCTTCTTCTCTCTTTTTCTTTTCTTCTGCTTTTTTTTATTATAATATTTGAGCAATCAGGAAATGCCGATATTTATAAGTTTAGAAACATTTGTAAATTTTATGAATTCTTGCATGCATTAATTTCCTTTCATAAACGAATAGACTGAATTTTAGTAACTTATTGCGAACCGTGTTTGTCCAGCAAATAGGTACTAAAATTAATACGAGTATGCAAAAAGG
>JABFQA010002679.1:0-10868 GCA_022817065.1 Probaryconus sp. ZL-2020
CTGTTTTAATAAAAGTTTGATATTTTTCAAATGAAATTGATCTGATCACTTTATTGTATATAAATATAACTGTTTAAACAATTAAACAAAATTTACAACAGTTAAAGTTGTAATAATCTATATAATTCTTATAATATTTTAGCATATAATATTGTACAATTTTTTTTATTTGCCATTCTTTTGATTGCTTTGTTAAAACACACTCCAACTGTAAGTTTTAATAAAACATGTAGAACCTAGTACAAAGTTATTAAGTATGCATCGCTATTTCATCGTAATCGGTGCTCATCTATAATGCCAAGTGTTCGTGTTAGTTCCTGATTGTATTCAGTTTATTGTGAACTGTTCGTGTAGCAGTACTAATTTGTAATGATGGACAATCCCATCGTAACTATAAAACAAGGATCCCTCAGAGGGGCTCAGGATACAAGTGTTGAAGGAGTTAAGTATTTAAACTTTTTGGGTATACCGTACGCTGAACCACCAATCAATGATCTCAGATTTAAGGTATAATACATTGGAACATATTATTATCACTATAAAACAATTGTTTTATAGATATTTTGTGAATAGTCATTAATTTTAGGATCCAGTTCCTATTAAATCATGGGACGGTGTACGAGACGCACTAAAGGAAGGTGAAATATCGTTACATCACGATGTAGTGGGCCAAAAATTAATAGGCAGTGAAGATTGTCTTTATTTAAACGTATACACAACATCCTTAACAGAAAAAAATCCAGTTATGTTGTGGATTCATGGGGGTGGATTTAATTTAGGTTGCAGTAGCAAATTATACTACAGACCAGATTATTTTATGCCACATAAAATAGTGTTCGTTTCTGTAACTTACAGACTTGGAGTTTTTGGTATGTAGCAAGGAGAGAAACAGACTTATTTTTATAACATAAATACTGTGAACAGGATAAAAGAGTTCAAATTACTTACTTTTAGGATTTTTGAATATGGAATTGGAAGATTGTGCAGGAAACCAAGGCATAAAAGATCAAATTCTAGCTTTACACTGGGTCCAAGAAAATATATCAGCATTTGGCGGTGATCCCAATAACGTGACGATTTTTGGCGAAAGCGCTGGAGCAATATCTGTTCACGCTTTATGTTTATCCCCATTAGCGAATGGTTATAATTAAATTATTGTTTTATTGGTATGGTAATTCATTATTTCTGTTAAATCGAGTTGTGTTTTAAATACACTCGTGCTTAATTTCAGGATTATTTCACAAGGCTATATTGCAAAGTGGCGCATTGTATATTTATTGGGCATACAAGCATTCGCATAAAAAGTGTGGATTACGATTAGCAAAACACGTACAATCAAATGTAAAAAATGACAGACAAGCAGTTGACTGCTTACGTAAAATATCAGCAGACGATTTAGCACTTTTACGCCAAAAACTATTTCCACTGGTAAATAAATTTATTGTTATTTTTTTTTTTTTGTTATTAATTTTTAACAAGAGCGTATAATCAATACTTTTGTAACGAATACTTTTTCGTTAAAGTGTTAATTAATTTGATTTTCTTTTAGAAAGATTTTGACCTACATTTTTTATTTGTATTGTCACACGATAAAGCGAGTCTCTCGCCAGTTTTCCCAAAACCACTCGATGAAATGGAAACATCTATTGATGTACCAATAATTATGGGTTACAACAGCCATGAAGGACTTCCTTTTATAGGTATACACTGTATCCTAGTAAAAATCGGAAAACCTCATAAACTACTTTTCAAATTCTACTAATGATCATAAAAATGTAAAAAAGAATAATTTGATGCTTATTTTGTATAATTTTTCAGATAGCAGACAACCTGCTATAGACATGTATCATTATTACTTCGATCAAGTTTTGCGGAGAAATTTAAACACGGAAAAAAATGTTTCACTAATTGCTAGAAAAATAAGGGAATACTACTTCGGTGAAAGACCTATCACAGAAAAAGAAATATCAGGAATATCACAATTTAAGTCTGACACATTTGTAGTGAACGGAGTCCAACATTTAATTGATTTACAAACTCGTGGGAAAAAGCCAACGTACTTGTATAGACTGTCATTCATACCAGAAATTACGTATACAAAATTAGTACGAGATTTACCTATACCAGGTAAACTTATATTTATTGTATTTTATTGTTTAACAAATTATTTCTGTATGAAAGTATTCTTTCTTATTTATTCGTCTTTTAATTGAATTAGGGTGTTGTCATTACGACGATGTAGCTTTAATGTTTTATTCTGAAAAAATTGGTTATATTGGAATACTTAAAAAGAATTCAAAAGATTATATAACGATGGAAAGAATAACACGTATGTGGACAGATTTTGCTAGATATGGGTAAATAAAAATCTTACAACACTTACTAAATTTAGACTGTATATAAACGACTGATTTAATATTTTCATTTAGGAATCCAACACCAAGAATTGACAAAATAATTCCAATTAAATGGGAACCAATATCAGAAGAGAACAAATACTTTTTAGAAATTAACGAAGAATTAGCTTTAGGAAAAAATCCTGGTACTTCAGCATGGAACTTTTGGAAAGATTTAGATACAATAGGAATCAATTTCTGAATATAAATTCATTGATAATAATAATCATATAAGTCTTTGATTAAACTCTATATTTAAACTTAATTTATTATCATTTAATTTATACAGCCCCTCCTCAAATAAAATGAAATACATGAAATATAAATTTAATTTTAACTCTAATTTATCATATGGAACGCACCTGAAAATGAAAAGATGTAAAGAAAGCTAATAATATTCTTCATAGAGACTCAAATGTCAAAAAAGAATGTTATAGTGAATGATTAATAGATTTAATTAATATGATCGCACTCTCTGAGTGAATGAACTTGTCAGCAACTACTGTTTCCGAATAATGCCGATCGGAATCAATTTTCTACAAATTATTTTCTACATACTTAAGTTCAATTGTAAAACTGATTTATTTAAGATGTTTTAAACATTTCAGAGAGAATAAGATTTAAATATTTTGATAAAGAACATCCAAATGCTTGTCACAGCGAGGACAAAAAGTTGATAAATCGTTCGTTGACGCTTCAAAACTATCACGTCGTTTAATTTAATCAACCAGTCGCGAATGGAAGTGTTTCATTTGTAATTTTTTTTTTTCCCATTTGCACAGTTAAATGAATTCAGGAATTCGCGAATTGAATCAACAAATTTGGAAAGCTTGGCAAGTTGAAGTGCGAGCTGGGATCCACGGCAGAGGTTGCTTGAGCTTAACTCGGAGTTTAAGCTGTCAGTTGTCCCGTTAAATTTACCACATTGAGGCTATGTCCATTGGACAGATTTCGTAGAAAAGCATATCCTTTCGACAAGCATCGCTTAACCCTTCTTGTAGTGAACTCGTGTTAAGACGTCACACAACTTTGAGGAACTTGGTACGACATGATTAATGGCCAGCTCTAGGGAAATACATTTCCTCATATTTCATTGTACAGAGTTAACGATGAAATATTCATACGAGATAGTCTCAACGAAAACGATGTTCGGCAAACATTTGTTGGCACTTTGTACAAAAAAGAATGATGCCACACGCAGTAATGTGCAACAGTTTTTTTTTTTTTTTGCAATACCAGAGGAAAACAAATTTAATTAATATAACTGCTGAATGTAAATGAATGAATTAAAATTCTAAGTTATTTCTATCAGTTTTTCAAAAATGTTCGCGAAAAAAACAAAATCATATATCAAGTAACATATCGCAAAAATTCCAATTTGTCTAGAGTCGTGCTTCCAGGAAAGACGTTAAAATCATTTTTTTCCTACAAATATATCTGACGTTGCATGTTATATAGGTGAAAATATTGCAATGTTAGTTTTATTATATACAATGTACATTTTCTTGAAAATACGACACATCAGCATTGTCCTCGTATGACGGTAATGCGAGATAAAGAGAAAATACTTGATGTATGCCAAGATAGTTTACATAAAATATAACAAGCGACTCGGAAACTTTCATTGAATCACTATCGAGTTACAAATTTCATCTCGCATCATACTAGTCACGCAAAATTCTCACTAAAAATAAGATATTTTCACCTTTCCTTTACTATTATATTTTATTTTTATGTATATAATAAAAATCTTTATATTGTAACAATCAAAATAATTATCTCATTTTATAAATCAATGATGCAAAACGTTATTTTTAAGTAATATAATGAACATGATTATTCCGAATTTACAAATAGTATACGAAATCATTATTTATAATTGTGATTTATAATCGTGAATGAATATGCAATATTTCACACGTGCATAAATATTCAACTAAAATTTCATATGAAAATGACAATTTGCATTTTCATATAAATGTTAATACATATATTAATTTTTATCAATTGCGAAATACCCTTTTGCATATAATTTGCAGTGCAGTTATTATAACTATAATACCACGACCATCGAAGAAAGAAAATGGCCCGTGTGTGAAATTCATAACTCTAATAAAGATTCCCTTGAGAATCCTGTGAGAAGCAAGAATGCTCAGCTTCGCTTTACACGTAGCTATTGAGATATAAAATAAAAAGATTATAGAAAAAGAGCAATGCTGTAATTCGCTTGGGAATTATAACCCGAATAGAAATCGGTTATCCGCGTTTTTCTCCTGCGAATGTTATTTGACTGTGGCTCTCTTCTTTATAAAATGAAGGCAGAATAACTCTGTTTTTTTTTTTATTTCTTGTAAATAACGACAGACGCTCTTTACAATGTTGCATTTTATAGCAACTACAATGGAGCTCTACTTTATACATTGAATGTCTCATAAGAAATGAATAATATTGTCTGACTGACACATATATTTATATACATTTAAATCGTCCTTTTATATTTTCAAATTCAAAATGAAAGCATTGTATTATAAATGCCATATTTGAAATATAATTGCATTTCAGTAGTTTATTATCTACGATGAATACAATTTCATAAATTTCTGTTCTATTTCCAAAATGATTATTTTTATACATGATGAATTTTAGTTTTTTTTTTTTTTTTTTATATAATTTTTCTATTAAACTGATATGTAATAAATCAAAAATACACCCACTCGATAATCAATAAACGATTTAATCAACTTCCTCTATTCACGTTTTTATCTATCAACCAAAAAGAAGGAAAGCTCGAATACACAATCATATCCAAACGCATTTCATGACATAATGACGAATACTGCAGACAAAAATATAAAAGTGTACACCTATGGCAGGTTGAATTATGATAAAGTTCTCAATACTGACAGAGCTTCACGACTTAGTGACGGGCGCATAAAAGAGAGATTGATCGAACTTTTCTCTCGCGAATAGGCGACAAATGACTGCCCTATCCTTCCAACAGTTCACGGCTCACTTTTTTCCCCTGCAGATTCGAGGCATTGAACTTTGCCTGTTATCGTACCCATTCAACTAAAAAAAAAGGGGGGAATAACGATAAAAAGAAGGGGCAAAAATTAAGAAGAACAGAGAGAAAAAAAAACCGAGACTAAATAAGAAGCGAATTGTCGAGGGCGAAGTAAAAGTAATGAAGGGGTAAGACTGCTGCCATTTCCACCTCTTTCTTTGACTACTTTAACAGTATGTGTCTATATCCAGATATTGTTTCACCTTTTGCGGAAGTTTCTGTGAAAGATCAAAGGCCGAAACGGTTCTCAATCACCTTTATTACAAATACTCGAGTGCCTCTGCAAACATAAAACTACAGTTTTAGTTATATTGAAATAAAGTCTTCGTTTAAAATAGAATTTTACAGCTCCTTCAATAGTTTTGTATCTTTATTAAAACGTTATGGATAACGTTTATAAAAAATAGGTCAATATATATTTCACAAGGCAGTGAATTGTTTTTTTTTTTTTTATTTTAGTGAAATCGTATTCACAGTCAAAGAATTTTCAATGAATTTGTGGTTTTCGCAGCGCCATATTCCACCGCGAAAGGACAGTCGTCGGTTCTGATTCCAATGAATCCCTAATTAACGAGTGAAGTCAACAGTTTTGGCGGCTCGCCGAAAGGACCCTCTTACGCGGATAAGGTGAACATTTAATACTGGAGACGAAGCCGTTCGACCGCAAGAAGAAACACATCAACCACAAAGTCCCGATATGAGATAGACGAGGGTTAAAGCGATGCAGCAGAACGTTGCATTAAGCGACCGCAGGATATCAGAAGCGACAAAGTTTCGCTGGCTGAATGACCCTTTTCCACCACAATGAAAACCGTGTGTCGCGGTAATGCCGCCGGATGAAAAATATTTCACTACGAAACATAAATTCTTATATTTTTCAAACTGCGGCGACAAAAGCTGCCGATGAAAAATGACAAGATTACCATTTTTTATCCATCCTTCTTGAAGCAGTTGAAGGAAATGTGCAATGAATACCCTTAGAATTTTTAATTAATGCATTCGTGAAATTTCGTTCCAGTTGGATTTGAATTAAAGTATATTCATTTGTACCTTTTTTGTCTCTCTCTCTCTCTCTCTGTCTCGCGAACGTTACGTAAAATGAATAATCCTGCGAAATAATTCCGGAGGTATAATTAAAATATATCTAATGCTGTAATCAATCAACGAATCAATAGGAGAATGTTTGATCAAATTCAAGTTCTTTGTGTTCGAGACAAAACTATGAAATTAATTGGCCGGCGATTGTGTAGCGAATAATGACAAGTGGGTAATAAAAGAGGCAAGTCAAGTATTAAGACGAAGGACATGGAAGAAATTCATGAGCCATAGTTAATTGACTAATTTCCTTCTGGAACTGTTTACATGCTCCACGTTCAACTAACTTTCTGATTAATTGCCATAATTTCTTTATACTAATGACTTCGCTATTATACTTAACATTTTCTGTATAAACAACAAAAACTCCATACAATGAAGCTACCACATTCAGCCATTGTGTTGCTTTCGGTTGAAAATTTGTAAACCCATCTGTAAGGAGTCTATCAAAGATTAAACTATTTCTGAAAATTGTTCTTGAAATTTTGCCAAAAACAAAAACACGTTTATAATAAAAAAAGTTGTTTTACGTGCAAATTCATGTTCATACATAATTCATTGGTCAAAATAAGTTTCTAACCGGTAAATGTAACGTCTGTACATGGCGTTAACAAGTTAAATTCGAATGCGAGTTTCAATAGTAAGTATAACATACATTATACTTATGCAGATGAAGTATGTGTGAAGCTGACAAGGGTATATTAGTGGTTCACGACGCATCTTAGATAGAAATCGTATTCTGGATGTTACGAAACTTAGATGGGCGAATTTTGTAGATACAAGTAAGATTGTCATATACGTTTATGTTTAATTGCTTGCATGAAAGGCTTTTCTGTGGTTTCGCTAACAGAGTCCTTGACTTTCTTCCTCCTTCTAAATGCACTTCTCTCGATCGTATTAAACTTACAAATTTTTGCAATTTTTGCAATTTTTGTGACAAGAAATTTAAGGATTATTTTATCAAGACTTCTCTTAGCAGTTTAAATCATTATTCCAATTCAAATATTTGTATGCGGATCGACTTTATGTGGACCTGAATGTCATCTCGTGTAAAAGATTAATTTTCGTATAAACTACATGACATTTTTGCATCGAAGCTTTGAATTTAAAGGGATTAGGTAGAGCAATCGTCCGCAAGTCTTGATTAATATTTAGAAAGGATTAATAGGACAAAAACTAATTAGATCAAAACTGTAACCCACATCCTTAACAAAACTTTATTACAAAAGCTTGACAAACTACAATTTGCAACCTTTAGAACTTCTCTGGAATTAATTCCCACAACACCTACCAATATTACATCACATCTCTTCTCAGAATTACGCTAAAAGTTGAGAGGTGAAATTTATTACATGAAACAAAAATTCATTCTTTTAAAGCCTCGAATATAAAATCTTTATAAACTATAATCCTTTAAATTTGATTTCGAAAAATAATATTTATTTTTAATTAATAATTGTTTGTTTTAATGTTATTTCCATAAGAAATAAAGGAAAGAGAAAACGAGATGAACTTTGCAAATACAGTAGGATAGCAATGTTAACGCCGATGGGAATGTCGCCTCCAGCGCTTATACGACAGTCATCACTGACAGCCATTATCGAAACGTTGATAGAATCGATATCCACACTTCTGGAAATTTTGCAACTCAGCGCATAAAAGATAAAAAAAAAAAATAGATTCAAAATTTTCAGACAGAAATAACTTTATGTTAAGAGAGACGGATTTTGCAGATCATTTATACAATTTTATAAAGATTGCAAAGATTTAAGGAATTAAAAGATTTCGGGTGCAATTTCAATTCTGAAAGTATCGACGTTAGAATTTTGTATTGTTGCAAAGTCTGTCAGAGCATTATCCGAATCATTGCAAATATTAGCAGATAAAATGACTTCCACTGGGATAATTTATGTAGATTACGTTCATTTAGAAATGAATGTAGTAGGTAAAAACCTATTAAATTCGTGTGTACCTTGTTAGGTCCAATTTAGGGTAAATTTCAGATTCTACTGAAAATAAATTACTGAAATTTTTGAGAAGAAATAATATATAACGAATCGGATGATTGTCTATGATCGCACGGTACAAGTTGCAAATGAGTGGGTTGGGGACGAAAAAAGAGAACAAAGTCGGAGGTCGACAACACCCAGCTAGTTTTAACATTACGACTCTGCAGATTCTCCCTTCTGACACCCACCTCGTTCGTTCTCCGCACTCGCACCACCTTTCATCCCATCTCGCTTCGTTAAATCTGAAAGCTCTCGTCTAAAACACTGAATTTTCAGGCAGCTCTGCCCCGGAAATCCGCTAAAGAATTCCGGATGACGAGTCGTACCTGCGGATTTCACCGAAACGTCCAAATTAAGTCGTCTTACACGGTAGTATTCCTTTATCCACCGTGTCCCTTTCACTCAATTCTAAAGCAATATTTTGAGTATTCAATGAAAAAAAAAAAAAAAAATGCCACGAGCAAATGAATTCGGACGTTTTCATCTGTCAAAATATTAAACACGTTGTCTGCATTGAATTGATAACCGAGCAGATTGAAATCGTCTCGAACAATCTATTGTTCATTTTTTATTAATTTATGATATAATACATATGGCTCTGACAATATTTTCAGTATGTTTATTTAATGAAAATTCGTGCTGAAATTAATTCTGTAGAACTGAAAATTAAAAATATTGTTAAACACGTGCAGTAATTTAATATTTCTGCATAATATTGTTTGCGCTTTTGTAAAAGCTCTGTGTAATACGTTCTTCATTATATGTTGAAAATTGTAAAATAAAATTTAAACAAAATTTATACAATGTAAATAGATAAGGTTTTCACAAGCAACGCCGAACAATAATACTGTTATAAAAAAAAATGAAAAGCAAGCTATAAAAAGTGCTATCGCATATACCCTTTAAATAATGAAGCTGCACATTTCAAATATTTATCTCTAGAGGTGTTGAAATACTCCTGCCATTAGAATTATCAAGAGAACAATATAGAAACGTCCCAAAGATCTAGTACATTTAAATAAATCATAAACATTATGAATCATAAAGCATGTCAATCGCAAAGTATCTGACAAATTTTAATACTTATATTTAAAGTACTTATAATATACGTTACTTATAATTAACGTATATTAAAATGATCTTAGTTTTACCAGTAGAAACTTAGAGGTGTAATATTTAAAATTTGATTTATCTATCTCGTGCTTTTAAACGAAATTGTTTGTATTAAATTTGTTGTGAATCCATCTAGATATTGATATGCCAAGGGCTATGATATGATACAAGGCAGTAAAATTAAATTCTAGAAAAATTTCAAAGGAATGACTTCTGAAACGGAAGTTGTAGCAGAATAGAGCGTAAATACTAAGTCGGAGATGTAATATAGTTTAGCTATGTGAACAATTTTAGTTACAGATTTTCACAGATGTAACTATTTTTAAATTCTTTTTTTATACATCTTTTTCCTGAATTAAATAATATTTTAAAATTTACAGATTAGCTTTTTAATAAATTGTTATTTAATTGATACAATATTCAAAAATTATAAAAAAGGTCTTATAATCTGCAAAACTGTGTTATAACTTTCCATAGTTCATGCCTATAGCTTGAAGACTTCGCCAGAGATCCCACGACATTTTTCCTGCATTGATTCCTATGGCTAATTCATCATTAATCTCCATAAAATATTTAGTTCCGTTTGTGATTGGCTTCCATGTGGTAGTAATCAGGTTATCAATTTTTGGAGTTGGATTTCTAAATGCAAACAACGAATTGAAATAAAACAGATATTCTGACACTATAAGAAATGATGTAGCAAATTATTTGCATACCCGTATTTTGCAAAATCTGTCCACATCCGCGTCATTCGTTCCATTACTAATCGATCCTTCGTTCCTTCCTTTACTTTAACATCTTCGCCCATCTTTTCGGAATAAAATAATGCCATCAAATCATCAGCGTGACTAGAACCTATTGAAATGCAACAATTAAAGGAGTATTAATAATTTATTACCTAAAATGAATGTAGCATTGTTAGGAAATGAATAATTCACCATTAACCCCTGAATTTGGTAATAGTTTTGTTATAGAGAAGTTGGGTACAAAAGAATATCTGTAAATGTACGTCGGTTTTCCTTCACGAGCTTGAATATCACATAAATGTTGGACGCCATTCACGATTATTACATCACTTTTATATTGCACCAGAGAGGCAACTTCCCTATCTGTTATGGGGCGATCTCCGAAATAAAATTTCCTTATTTCTGGCATTATTTTATAAGCCTTCGTTTCATCGTGCGAGTATAA
>JABFQA010002680.1:0-10864 GCA_022817065.1 Probaryconus sp. ZL-2020
TTTAACAAAAAAAAAAAAAAAAAAAAAGAAGTGCAGGCTATTAAGGACCGAGTGAGATTCCAATGCGGATAAGTAAAAACTAAAGAGCCTGACTGCGAATGATTCTTCTTGGTCATAATTTTCAATGCTGCAAATTAGAACAAGAGAACGACCATTTGAATCTTAATTTATTTCTCTCCGATATCATCATTTATTATCGACTCTCTGCAAATGTTTCTGCCTATGTTTTTCCAAACCAAATTGCATACAAATGAACGTCAGAAATTATTCAAACCATGATTTAATTTTCGCAGAACTTTACGTAACGTAAAAGTTCGATCGCAAAAGATATAGCTGCCATATCATTTTGAGATCGATTGAAATTCAACTTGAAGCCACAGTGGAACGCTAATTAAATTGTTATGCCTGTCACTGGCGTTGTAACCGCGTGCCATAGTCGCGCATTGCGAATGATCGCGATTAAAAAAAAAATCCAAAGAATCTCAGATTTCAAGCGATGGTCTGTTTTTTGAAATCAATTCACGTCTAGATGAAGAAACGTTTGCTTTACCGTTGCTTCTTGTAATTTATGCCAACCAGGCATTCCATTAAAGTCCACCTTATCGATCACCAATTCTTTTCTGGTTTCATTTTTTTTTTTTTTTCATCTTTGCGCGCTCGCAACAAAATTTATCAAATTTCTCGGATCCGTTGAAACTGAATATCACAATTTTTTATCCACGCTGAAATGAAACGAAAGGTGTTTTAAATCTTCATTTACTGGGTTACATTTGGTGCTATTTGTCGCGAAGAAGCAGTCTTATGGGAAACATATTTTACAAATCGTACTCCGACCTTTTCTTATTTTTTTCTTTTATCGTCGCCTAATTACGACGTTTACGACACTGTCGTTGGCTTTACTCGAGCATACTTTTGACCTAAACCGCAAAAGCGTAACAAGGAAGGGAGGACGCACGAGTTTTGCGCACTTTTTTTATTCGCGCGACACATCCACCGGCACATGGTTGTCAGGTTTCATAATTTCTGATGAATTCTCCAATTTTGTATATGACCCGAAGAGCCTCGTAGACCGTAGTCCTAGTAATGGTTCGGAGTGTCTGTGCACCAGATGTTGTTTCTGCCAGATCTTGTACAAACTACTTGATTATAAAATTGTTAAAAGCAATACATCAGAGATGCACAAAAAAAAAAAAAATAGAATCAAATTATAAACAGGCAAAACTGATTATATACATTTCTTTTTTAACTCAATACTGTACGTATTTTGCCTTTCTTGATATTCTTCGTTCTTCGGGTTTGGCAAATTTCTTGTTTAAATATTCTGCAGGAAATTCTTGCGTTATGTAAATTATTAACGCGAGTTTGGTAATTCAAGGCAAACTCGAATGTCATGGGATGTAACTTTACCAAAGCATCTCGGTTATAATGAGTCATTCGTCATGTTCTGCTTTAAAACAACTGCCCGAGCAACGCTCGTCTTTCGGTACACGTTCTTTAGTTTCGTCTTTCTCGACTATTTCATTTCTTAGTCGCAATTATTTCGTCTGATTTATTTATAACGAGATTTAAGCAAACGTTCGGTTCAGTGAGACAAGCAATTATTATAAAGCGCGTCTCATTTGACAGAACTTTTCTTTATTTCTGTCAACGACCCCGTGAAGTCTTAAAAATAATTCGCTTCATTTGATTTGCTTTATCTGATCGTAAAACACAATGACGAAACGAGGACGAAAAATTTGTGTCTCCTCTTTCAAGGTTTCGTTTAAAATTCTCGTCGTTGACGTTTTACATGACAATTGTATAAAACAAATTGTTTCAAATGTCAAATAGTTTATGCAAAAGTGAAGTGCGCAAAAACGGCTGAGTCGAATTTGCATTTCCGCGGAAAAATAAAAATTGGACAGGAAACCTTTTGCAGAGAGAAAATTGGTAATGGTCGAGGGACAAGCTTCCGGCTTAACGGCAGATCAGAAATGTCGTCCGCCTCTCTCGAGATACAGCTTCGCGGCCGAGACGTCGATTCGAATCAGGATGCGCTTCTCCGGCGAACGCGAGTGTATTTATACGCACTGAGTTTCTGCGAGACTTTTTCGCTGTTCCCGTGGATCACGCTGCTTTGATTTTCCTAATGAGCAAAGGAGTTGAAATAATTCATTGCATTCATTATAGCGCCCAACTAAGAATCGATAACTGTGATCTGATAAATATACATTTCAGTTGGAATTCCATTAGCAAATTTACGCAAAAAAGAAAAAGAAAATACTTGATATTAACATTTTAACACAAGACAAACCACGCTTAGCATATCATTCGTTCCGTTCTTTTGGTTTTGCATATACACGCTTATTTCTCGGTAAAATTAAATCATTATAATACCTCGGAAATTCAATTTAGGAAGTGTTGCATCATTGCAACACAAAAATATACACGCAGAAAAGTTTAATATAAATTTTACCATAATTTTGGTAAAGCAGACTTATATGTGAAACTAAAAAAACTGAGTGCTGAACAAAAGCTGCAAAAATTACCATAGAATTATCGGAAAATTTACTATTTTGATGGTAATTTTTTCTGCAATTTTCAGCGCTTTATATATTTGATTTGTACCGAATAAAATATTAAACTCAGATACGAGACGAAAGTTGTTAGAACAATTTTATTGCAATTTATGATAAATCAACGGCATTAAACCAAAATATTAACATTACTAGCGAACGTGCTTTATTGTGATTGGTCTCAATTGTCCAATTGGCCAGTCATTGAATGGCTCGACTATGCGCTTAAGTTATTAGCAAATAGCACGACAATTCTCAACCACCCTGACTTGTTGCGCCCCGTTAAAGAAAATACGATTGTTTCCTTACGTAGAAATGAGAGCCCCTGCTTATCTTTTGTCTATTAAATGCACTCGACAGCGTAATGGCGATTAATTTTGCCAATTGAACAATGAAAGAAGAAATGGCATTAGGGCGAGATTCCTCTTAAGGGATTTCAGTCGAGAGACCCTTGCAAGAAAAAGAAGAGGAGCTGATACAGATGAAAGAATAACTTGTCTCAATAACATAAACGAGTTTGAACAAAAAAAAACAAAAAAAAAAATAAAGAAACAAAAAAAGAATTCAAGAAACAAAGATATAAAAGCAATGCCAAAAATCGTTCGATATGTAGAGCTTGAAAAAAACTTGGACGATAAAAAAAATCGGAATAAAAATCTATGTTAATGACAAAGGCATTTCGTGCTGCAATTAGTCTCAATGATAACACCTATTTTATGCAAATGCATGGCTCAATAATCTGCACGCAAGTTGAATATCTCAAAAGGGGAGGGAAAAAAGTTATCTCCCTTTGAATAGTAATGAGTCAAAATTGTACAACGTTGATTTTTGTCGGCGTATGTAAATTCATAAATAAGAAATCTGTCCGTTGGACTAGCGAACGAAAAGCCAGATCAACCTTGTGAGCGACTTCTAATTGAAAAAAAAAAAAAGCAAAGAAACTGAATCAAAACCCGAAGCGAGTGTTCATTAAGATAAAAGTGCCTTCGCTAAGCGATCTCTTAATCTCTATGGGTTCTCTGATCTTTTTCAAATGCAATCACGTAGGTGAGACAGAGCGGTTTACTGATAAAACAAAAAAGAAATATTTGTTTTTTTGATTATTATTGTTATCGCTTTTAACTTGTAATTATTTTTCATTTAAGGATATAGCGTTACAAGTGCTTGTAATATTGTATTATGGCGACGGGAAAATTCTTAAAATAGGAAGCCGGTAATAAATTTGTGTGAACGCGGTATCTGTACGCCTGGAATGGATTAGGTCGAGTTCTCAGGATGTAGTAATCCGATACTTCGAGAATAGAAAGATC
Organism: Probaryconus sp. ZL-2020; assembly: GCA_022817065.1. NCBI lineage: Eukaryota > Metazoa > Arthropoda > Insecta > Hymenoptera > Scelionidae > Probaryconus > Probaryconus sp. ZL-2020. Next base: position 3,866 of record JABFQA010002680.1, read on the forward strand.
ACACCTCTTCATTAAGAAGTTAATTCTCACACGATGATCGATATCACGTCAGAAGAACATCGGTCGCTCGAATGGATTTCCATACATATTCTCGTAATTTTCTGTTCGATGCACAAAATCCTTTTTCATACGATTAAAGCTTAGAGATTATTTAGTTAAATAAAGAACAAACAAAACGTGTTATAAACGGAATTGTAAACAGAATAGATTGTTTTTTAATCTGTGAATCTAATTCGTAAAGAAAAGAAAAATGTCAGGCTTCCGATTTCTAAAATGAGTTTTTGCCTTCTGTTTATTTCCAGTATTTATGAAATGGTTATAAATCATCGGGAAACGAGTGGTTCTTGTTAGTTGAAAATATTTTCAAATGGAAAATGAAACCATTAATTCACAGATGAAGGACTGTTCCTTGAAAGCATAGTCATAAATACATGAAAAAGGTTCATGATAAATCATCAGTTTTTATCGAATTGTAATAGTCGTTTGTAATGATTTTAGGTAATTTTATTATGTGTACTTAGAATTAAGAAATAAAGATACGAAATTGAAATATGACACAATCCATTGAAAAACTAATAAATAAATAAATCAAACAATTAAGAAGAAGAAGAAGAAGAAGAAAAAAGGTACTAAGGTTTTCCAGATTCCTGTATACTATTTTCATTTCGTGTGAAAATGGTTGTTTCTAGTAAAAACTCCCGAATTAATTTACGAGTGACGCGTGCCCGACGCATAAGCAGTCGCCTATATATAGAGCGTTCATTTGAAGCAGAAGCATGCAACGGTTCAAAATTTTCTACGAGCCCTCTGTTTCAGCGGCACACTCTGCTTTGCGTTGCTTTTCCTTTTTCGAATTCTTCAATACTTTCTTTTTCAATTCGTATCTGTTTCCGATTTTTTTTGTTTGTTAAACTATACTTTAAAAAAAGTTAGAAATTTAAATAATAGTTGAATAATAACTCTAAACATTTTATAAGTTACGAAAGATTAAAAAAAAATTAAATTAGAATTACTTCAAAGAAATTGAACGAAAATCAAACGAAAGTAAGACTCCCCATGTGTCTGGCAGATGATCGGTTTGAAATAACTAAAACTAAATACAATAAACGCAATCGATTTCTTTACATCCGCGTCGCCGAACAAGCGAAGATTGTTTATGGACCGAGCGTCAATCATGTCAAAACAACTTGTAAGAAATGGATGTAAATGGAAAGTCCAAGAAATATTACATTAACTCAATCAACGCCCATCAATTATTTTTTTTCGGGAAAATATAAAAAGCTAACAAGATTTTCATCATCGATTCGTGTTATTCGTGATTTTAGTTACCTTATCAATAGGAATGCTCAGAAAAGTTTGTACATTGACGTTAAGCACCGAGTGTCTAAAATAAGCACGAAAGAGGGGACAGAAAGTAAAGGGGTAAAAGGAAGGTTGCGGTGGGATTCTTCGTTGGCCATGCTCCAAAAAGGGAATTCACGATTCATAGTCTTGTAAATGGGCAAATACTTAAATAAATCGATACAATTGACTGCAAAAGCACACAGATAAATACAATTGATATTCATCACACTCGATGTCAATCATGAATTATTTAAGTCCTTTTTTTTTGCTCAGGAATTTGCAATTCTTGGTAATATTCAGGAATGTTTAATGCATAACATGAGCTACTTGGTTTTATTTTCTTATTTTCTTATTTTCTTTTTGTAATATGATGGTCTTTTTGTTACAGAACATGGTATTTCAGACGTATCAGTGACAGAGGGTGAAAAAGTAATTCTGCGATGTTCCGCCAATTCAGGATCTGAGGCTACTTGGTACAGGAACAATGAAATCTATCGTCCTGTGACAACGAAAATTCGTGCGATGAATCTGGTTTTGAGATTTAAACGAATTGAGTTCAGTGACAGCGGTCCATACAGTTGTCTCTTGAACACGCCCAGTCATTTTGAATGGAGAAATATTTCAGTAAACGTAGAACCACGACAAGATTTTGATTACCAAGATCAGAGTCCCATTCTAAGGGCTTTAAGACAGGAAGAAGAGACCAACGAACTGGAATTGGAATCACGAAGTAAATGACACTAGAATTAGAAATAGCGATTAATTTATGAAACGTGTAAACTGTAAATTACAGATCCGTCGTTGTTAATTGCAGATCTACCGGAAACCAGATCACTCCATTTGGACTCAGATGGGGACAATGAAAAAGGGGGAAACGAAAATGCAGGGGAACACAATAAAACTGTACCAGAGAGCCCTCCCATGTTCAACAAAACGGACGAGATGCATGGTTCGGTTGTCAAACCAGCTGGAAACATGGTACGACTGAGGTGTCCAGCCGTAGGCAATCCCAGACCAAATATAACATGGTTAAAGAATAACGAGGAACCCAAGAGGAATTTGGGCACGGTCATCAGGAACAAATGGACTTTGCGAATGGAGGACATAGTCATCCAGGACAGTGGCAACTACACTTGCATCGTGTGCAACTATCTGGGTTGCATTAATCACACCTTCAAGGTCGAAGTCATTGGTGAGTTGAATCCCAAAATTTTCAAGTTAACCCAACGTTAGACAATTCGCGCAAACTGTATTAATGAAATAGTTCTAACGTTGGATTACTCAAATTGTAAAAAAAAAAGAAAGAAAATGGTAATGAGATTGTCAGGATTAAAGAAAGTGAGACTATAATTGTTTGTGCTCTCGTCAGAACGATTTCCGCATAAGCCGTACATCAACATGGACTTCCCGAAAAACGTAACGGCTTTGATTAACAGCACTGTGTCATTCAAATGTCCAATAGTCTCGGATTTAGAGCCCTACATGCAATGGGTCAAGGTAGACGAGTATCCCCGCGATCAAAACAACACGCCGAACGGAACACTGCTCCAGGTACAGCCACGATCGTATTTTGTGGTGGTGGTTCCTGGACATTTGTGCGCAAATATAGGGTGTACTGTCTCCTTTGGTTATGGGCTTCTCTTTTGTTAATTAAACACTTTTATTGGTGATGGGAAATCATTGTCGATAACGAGAATCATCTCTGTATAAATGTTGGCTTAAGTTATCCGCTTGGTCACTTCAATTTCTCACGATATAACAAACCATCCTTCAATTCCAAAAACTCTTTTTACACGTTCATTAAGAGTCTGACATTTTCACAATTAAATTCCTAGTGGCATAAGCAAAAACATACAGAAAAATAGAATGGTCTTATTTAACTATACATTGTAGCAAATCGATCCTATGAGTCAAAGAATATAGAAAAAATTACTATAAATATGGCAAATTTTCTGATAATTAATGAAAAAATTGTGACAAGTATAAGAAAATTTACTGCATTTATGGTAATTTTTTTCTATGTTCTTTAGCATATTTTCCACACTTTGACTTATAGGACTAGTCTGCTACAATGTATAGCAAATTTTATGGTAATATTTTTCTCAGTGTATTGATTAGGAATTTAATGTGAACATTTACATTGTTTATCTATCACTTTTGTGAAAACGGTGGTTGGGTCTTTTTTTTTCCTTTAGAGAGCATGAAACATCGACCAATATTGACGAGGGCTCCCATGAACACAACGGCCCAGATTGGTAGTGACGTGAGCTTCTTCTGCGAGGTACTTTCGGACGCTCACAGACATCAGGAATGGTATCTAGGCTACCACGCTTCTCTTCTTACTCTCAAGAAAAAATTACGAGTACGTTTCAAGGTGGGCACACTATTTTAACCGGCGACAAAACAAAGAACATTGCATCTTGACCGTTCCCATTCGCTTTGTATGTTCACGCGTATAGCAACTGTAACATTATTCTGCATCTTATCCTAACCGTTGTACATTATCGTAGACGTAAATGCATGACTATCGTTTGGAAACTCAGCTCACCTTTCATTCAGAACAAAATAATAAAGGAATTATACCAACGAATGTATTTAGGCTGGCGCAGCTGAGAATCCAGAAGTATTAACGTTATACAACGTGACTGAGAAAGACGAGGGCTGGTATACGTGTATCGCCCAAAATAATTTAGGACAGACATTCAGCAGCGCTTATCTCAAAGTTGTAGATTGTAAGTATCTTTGATTATCACGTACACCTAAAAAAAAAAAAAGTTATATTAAAAATTACCATGTCATCTAGGTGTATGAGGATATCGCTTTGAGGTTCAAAATTTTTACAATATCTGTAATGTAGTATAATAAATATTTCTATATAGTATGGTAAACTATATTATAAACAGTGGAATCTTAATTAGAACATGTAGAAATTGGTATTCCATCTTATTACAAAAATTGTAGTAGTGGTATAGTAAAATTTGGTTACATGAAAGTGATATCCTCTTGAACCAACATGATACAGTAATTTTTAATGTACCTTTTTTTACGTGTAATTGTGCAATGAAATGACAACATCATTGTCGATCAATTCCTTTGCAGCGTTCGACGACGAACAAGAAAAACGAATTCCTTTGACAGCGAGGCCACAGGCGCTGTTGATTAATGTTCTAGTAGCGGTGCTTTTCGTGTTCTTCGCCGTAGGGGCGGTGGTGGTGATTTACGTCTTCCACAGATTGAAACGAGAAAAAATGAAGAAATTGGTGGCCCTCGAAACGGCCAGGGCCGCCGTCGTGACGCAATGGACGAAAAAGGTGATCGTCGAAAAGCAAAGTGTTTCGGGCGAGCCGAACGTCCAAGAGCCACTGTTGATGCCAATAGTGAAGATCGAGAAGCAAAAGTCAACGGTTCCCGCGGAGGACAACATCAACGGTGGAACCATCTCGGAGTACGAGCTTCCTCTGGACACTGCTTGGGAATTGCCACGGGAAGAGTTGATACTGGAAAGTACTCTGGGCGAAGGTGCTTTCGGCAAAGTCGTCAAAGCTCACACCAGCGCCGAGAAAACTGGAATCCCAAACATCGTCGCCGTGAAGATGTTGAAAGGTAAAAAGCACCTGATGTGAAAAATCTTTTTTTTTTCCTTTTTAACACCCAGATTGGAAAGATTCACAATTTTTGTGCTATATTTGCAAAATTTCATTTACCATGTTGCAGTGTATTTTAAGCATTCGTTATTACAATATAGTTTTGAAAAGTTTCATTTATCCAAAAACTATGTATTCAAATGAAAGAGTTTGCAGAATAATATCACGTTTTCCTGTTTGGATACTAACCAATTTACCCGTTTGATTGCAGAAGGCCACACCGACGCGGAGATGATGGACCTAGTCTCCGAGATGGAGATGATGAAGATGATAGGCAAGCACACGAACATCATCAATCTTTTGGGCGCGTGTACGCAAAACGGACCTTTGTACGTGGTGGTTGAATTTGCACCTTACGGAAATCTAAGGGACTTCCTCCGCAACCACAGGCCGACTTCCGGTTACGAGCCGACAATAGATCAACGGCCAAAAGAGAGGAGGACGCTCACGCAGAAGGACCTGGTATCCTTTGCATACCAAGTCGCTCGTGGTATGGAATACCTGGCGAGCAGACGGTGCATTCATCGGGATCTGGCGGCGAGGAACGTTCTCGTCAGCGACGAATACGTATTGAAAATAGCGGACTTCGGTCTGGCGAGAGATATCCACTGTCACGATTACTACAGAAAAACGACGGACGGTAGACTTCCGGTTAAGTGGATGGCACCCGAGGCACTTTTTCACAGGATCTACACAACGCAATCAGACGTGTAAGTCTATCTATTAGGAAATTACGAAATATCCTATGAATTTTTTAAGGTACATTTTCTTTAAGGTCTTATTTATTCCTTTTTCTTAGGTGGTCTTATGGAATACTGTTGTGGGAAATCATGACTTTAGGAGGCACGCCGTACCCTTCGGTTCCATCCCTTGAAAAATTGTTTCAGTTACTTAGAACTGGTCACAGGATGGACAAGCCACCTTGTTGTTCAATGGAAATGTATGTTGTGTTTTATACATTAATATTGAAATTAATATTAATATTAACGTTAATATTAATATTGAATATGTTTTATGCAAAAGATAATTTGCATTTGTATTAAATTTATTTTCAGGTACATGCTCATGCGTGACTGTTGGAGTTATCAACCGAACGAGAGGCCACTGTTCAGTGAATTGGTTGTAGAGATCGATAGAATACTGACGATAACAGCAAACGAGGTAGGTACATTTAAAAAATACTTGAACAATAACGTAATTTTATTTATAAACGGCACGATATAATTAATCATAATTTTCATTAAGGAATATTTGGATCTTGGATTGCCTCAGTTGGATACGCCACCATCGAGCCAGGAATCCAGCGAAGCTGAAGATGACGATGGAGATGAAAGCTTCCCATATTTATTATAAACGACCGTTTATTCTAATTACCATTGGATGTTCAATTTGTCTTAAATTCCAATGCTATAAATCATCTTTGGAATTTGGGATTTTTATATTCCAAAGCTCGGTGTTGAGAATTAACGCTCTACTGTATTTGCCCAATGAGTTTTAATAGTTTTATGCATCGGAAACCGATGATCCTGCGCCTTTGCCGAGTCAAGGATTTCTCTAACGAAGGATAACCGACAGTTTCTGAAGACTGCCCAATGATTGATGCGTCTAATTTGTTGCGTTGGGTTTGGAAGCGTGATAAATGATAATTTTGTATAGCAGGAGAGAAAGATTTGTAAAATTACGTTTTGGTCTATTCTGTACATATGGATTTCATAGACATCTAGTACCTCTGAATATTATTGAATTTCTGAAAAAAAAAAAAAAAAATGATATCGTAGTTCGTTTAAGAATTTCACGTTAATTGTTGTAATAAATTGATTTTATTTATTGTGCGAATGGGACTTTGAATGATACTGTTACATTTGAATGAAAAATTGGAACTCTTCCAAAAGTAAGTTTTCAAAATATATTTTTCTAAAACTTAACAATTCGAATTAGTTTGTATTTTTGAAATTCTTCGATAAATTAATCAGATACACAAATTGTATTATAATTCGAAGGGATTTATTTA
>JABFQA010002681.1:0-10862 GCA_022817065.1 Probaryconus sp. ZL-2020
TTGGATGTTAATTTTTTTTTTTTTTTTTTTTTTCATCTTTTATTCAAAGTAATTTAAATTGAGAGAGTTGTATAATGTCGATTAATCGATATTCGGTATTAAAATAGTTTTTAATCAGGAGCTAAAGGTCATTACGAAATCCTTTCATCCTTAAACGACTAAAATGTGCACAAATTTTTTTTTTTTTACAACACACTGAGAAAAATCCATTCTGTTGAAACACAACTGAATAGAAGTTGGTGCAACTGCAAATGTCAGTTATATTTTGACTACAATTTTAAAAGTCAGTATATTTTACTATCAAATACAGTAATTTCTAATATTACAATCTGAGATTAATATCTCATAAATTACTACATTTAATAGTAAAATACAACATTAATAAGATCTCGTCCTAACATTGCTATAAAAGTAGTAATTTTTACTAGTTCTTTTCTGTCCGTGTTTGACGCGTGCAGCTGCGCGTTAGTGTGCAAAAATGTTGTCAGTGCTATTGAAGAAAAATCGATGTTTCGCTTTGATTTCGTAGGTGTGAGGATGTTGGATGGTCCTGTAAATGACGCGGTCGAAGCTCGAGCCTTGGGCTTGAATCCGGATCACATCGATATATACAGCGCTTCTTGGGGACCGGAAGACGATGGTAAGACCGTCGACGGACCTGGCCCGCTCGCCCGTCGTGCGTTTATATACGGCGTCACAAGCGTAAGTTCCTTCTATTTCTTCTTCACGCTTTATTTTATAGGACCTTACACTATGCCGTTGTGAAACAAAATCAATTTTATAGGACTATGTATTGTGAAAAGATTAGACATTTTTCTAGGATTTTACCATCCCCCGAAAACTTTGTATCTTATTTATCAATGAGATCCAACTGAGATTATCTCTGATGAAAAAATATTTGACAAAAATAGTACGCGAACTCATTATAATCCGCTTTCTTCGTTTCTTGTATTCGTGTTCTTCGGCGTCCTGGCGCGAGCTGTGCATTGCGCTTATGAAAATGAGAATAAGAAAAGCGGATTCAGATAAGTCTTTATTGAAAATTATATATGATACTTTTTCCTCGCGCAAACATAGTCTGACAATGTACCGTGACTTTTTTTCATTTGCTTGCGTCAGTTCGTATGAGGGATACGAGTGAATAACGTTCTTTTCAAATCTTCGTTCATTTTTCTTTTTTTTTTCCACCGAACGACTCGAGATTTTATCCCAATTACTTCTTGCAAAACCGTAAGACTTTTACTTTTTTTTAATCACCCTAATGGCAAAAATAAGAAATGAACGATAATTATGAATGTCCCATGTAGAAAAATCTATCGTTTGCCAGTACTAACAAATGGGCCAAGACTTGCGCAATGTTTGTGGACAGTGGTTGCCATACTGAGAAAAAAAAGTGATATGAATAATTACCATTTTCCATATCACTTTGGGGATATCTCCGGAAAATAAGAAATTTTGATATCAACAACAGTAACATTTAATATGTTTATAATATTTTCAGATATTTCACATATCAAATTTTTTACTATTATTAATATCAAAATTTCTCATTTTCCGGAGATATTCCCAAAGTGATATGGAAAATTGTACTTTTTCATATAATTTTAGTACTTTTTGCTGGCAGACGGTGGTTGCAATGATTCATGGTCCAACAATGGCCCAAATGTTGACAAATGAATTTCCTATTATTTTATTTTATATTACTATAACTACATTGTGCCAATTTCGGACCAATATTGGCAAACTATTGGCAAATGATCGGAAAAATATCTTCCCTTTATAGCAATTAAAATATAGCGATTACTGATGCCAGAGGAAGGGGTTCAAATCTTCAGGGGTTCAAAAAAAAATTTTTTTCCTATGCAGGGTCGCAAGGGCAAAGGCTCGATTTTCGTATGGGCCTCGGGGAACGGTGGCAGGCACACCGATTCCTGCAACTGCGACGGCTACACGAACAGCATTTTCACCCTCTCGATATCGAGCGCGACTCAAGGCGGCTTCAAGCCCTGGTACCTGGAGGAGTGCAGCTCGACCCTCGCCTCGACCTATTCCTCGGGGACGCCGGGCAACGACAAGAGCGTCGCGACCGTCGACATGGACGCGAAATTAAGACCGGATCACATATGCACCGTCGAGCACACGGGCACCAGCGCCTCGGCGCCCCTCGCCGCCGGCATCGCCGCCCTGGCGCTCGAGGCAAACCCCGGCCTCACTTGGCGCGACATGCAGTACCTCGTGGTGCTAACGTCACGCTCAGGACCACTCGAGAAGGAGCCAGGATGGATCCTCAATGGCGTCAAAAGAAAGGTTCTTGAAGATTTGTTTTTTATTTTTTTATTTTTTTTTTCGACACGCCCGTCTGTGTCCTTTCACCCCTGGGGATGTCATGTAAATTTCTGTATTACCATGCAAATGTCACTATGATTGCGCTCGAGCGGATAACGCCTCACTCTGGTTTCACCGGCTGTTTTGACACGCGGAATAATGTGGGAGGACAATTCTTTTGTTTTTCTTATTTTCTTTTTTACTTGAAGATCTTTTAAAAACTGTACACTTAGAAAAAAGTTTTATGAAGATTTACTATACTTTATACTAAAGTGATTAATTCATCGAATAATAGAAAAAAATCTGTATGATCTTCATTTAAAAAAAAAATTTCAAAAACAATCTACGCTAAAGAATTTGCAAAAATTAACTTCACTAAAGATTTTGCAAAAACAAATTTCGATTCCATAGAGAATCGAAGAGAAAATTTCAAATCCATAGAGAAATGTAAAAATTGTATCTAATTTTTACGAAAATTAATTGATTTTAATGGGATTCCATTAGAATACCGATGAGAGAGCTGTTAACGACTAGGAAAGGTACCTTTAGTAGGATGCTCGATGTGGATTTGGCTGAGGTTTAAAAGCCGTTTTTAAAATCCAATATGTAATTGTGCAAATGGTTTTTTTCTAAAAAATTTTTATTTCCACGTTACTTATATTTCATATCTGTCTAGATAAACTTTGATAAAATATTCTACATGGATTGCAGATTATAACATTGAAAAAAATTCTTCTGTTCACTAGTTCTGCATAGAAAGAAAAATATGGAAAAGAAAATGACAATTAAAATTTCTTTTTTTTTTTCTCATTTAGATATTTTAACTTTAATAAATTGTTATCAATTTTTACAGTTTCAATTTTTACACCTATCATTTCATCTTAATATTTTATGTGAACGTGTTATTTTGTTTATTAATATTTCTTTCATTAAAAAAGTAAAAAAAATAGCATAAAGTAAATACGGATTTTAAGTTATATTAAATTTCTGTTTCCATGGCATTAAAGCCGATAAAAGTAATCTGAAGAGAATTCGTAACGAATAAAATTTTACACTTTTGGGAGCAGTTCTGTGTGACATAAATTTGGCATGTTATTATCAGAAATATACTCGAGGGGCAAAAATTAGTCTAGCAACTGTCTAACAGATGTCTGCCAGACTAATTTTTTTTTTTTTTTTTTCCACCTCGGTAATACCCTTATGAATACACTTTTGGCAACTACTCAAGTATCATAGCAACAATGAAGAATATAAAATAAACTCGGAAGGATAGCACATTTTAGACAGAATGCTTTTTGGAACACTTGCGACAATTATCGAAAAATTCTGTTGAATTCAAAAATCGTAAGCTCAGAGAAAAAATTTAGCATAGTTTAATCTAAAAATTTGATTGTGTGAATTTGGTTAAAGTAAAATAATTTTTGTTTCCTTCAATCAAATAATGAAGGAAATATTGAACTAAACGAAACATTTTTCTGAGCGTAATACAAATTTTTTTTTTGCATTTAGGTTTCTCACAAATTTGGTTACGGCCTAATGGACGCAGGCGCAATGGTGAGCCTCGCTGAGCAGTGGACAAACGTCCCGCCTCAGCATATCTGCAAGTCCCAAGAGATAAACGAGGAGAGACCGATCGACCCCACGTACGGCTACACCCTGAGCGCGTACATGGACGTCAGCGGTTGCGCCGGCACCCTCAACGAGGTTCGCTTCCTTGAACATGTACAGTGCAAGGCAAGTCATATTTCCTCGTTGTTTCATTAAGGGATTAATTGAAGGATGGACTGCATCGGGGAGTTGCCCCGGTCATTGGCATAACCGTGGAAGCGCGTGATGAGGGGGAGCGGGGGGTGGGGGGCTTTGTTAGTGCTCGGCACGGTAATACATCGATCTGTAGGGATCGTTGGCTCATTGTTCTGCGTCATTATGCAGAACTCTCGAGATAATGCAAGCACCGCCACTCTACCCCCTGCCCCTCACCCGGAATTACTCTGTATCTATCTATATTTCGATGCCCAACGAGTACTGGTCTCATATCACGGGATTTACATCTTGTTACTAGTTTGGGATTACACGGAGAAAAATTTTTTTAAAAAATAACAAAACTTACGACCGAATTCTCTTTTACGGCATCGCCGGAACCGCTAATGTCGGAAACAGTTAAATTTGAGAAATGTTACTAGATTTTGTTGTGAAACTAGGTTCTTTAGCAACTGCGAGATGGTTGAACCCTCCGCTGATTGAAACCTCCGAAATTTGAAAAAGTCACAACTCTGAATAACAATTTAACGCCGCAACTCAGATAAATCGCAACTCGGATCGTTGTTAAAATATTTATTTTTGATGTATATCATCATCAAGAAAATAATCCTAAACTCCGATTCGCCTCCCAAGATAACATACATATGGCGTTTTAACGATTTATGTGTCTATTAATAAAGATGCAATAAATATCAGCGAATAGGGAGAGTAAAAAATTGACATTATAAAGTTTTCTCGTGTGCAGGTATCTTTGCGCTTCTTCCCACGTGGAAACCTTAGGTTACTCCTGACGTCGCCAATGGGCACCACGTCAACGCTGCTCTTCGAAAGGCCACGAGACGTATTGAGCTCCAACTTCGACGACTGGCCCTTCCTCAGCGTCCACTTCTGGGGCGAGAAAGCAGACGGACGGTGGACACTACAAGTTATCAACGCTGGCAATCGTCACGTCAACTCACCAGGTATTTTTTTTTTTCAATCACATCCATTGTTCTCACTTATAATTTTTTTAATATAGTCTAATCCCATATATGTTTCAAATCCTCTATCGATGATATTAATTCTTAGACACTAAAATTTAAAATACTTATTAATTGTTTCAAAATTGTTTATTAAATATATATAACTTGTATTTTAACTTTTTGTGTTGCGGAAACCTAATTTCTTTAATATTTTAAATAATATTATTCAAAAAATCTGTTCTTAAAATTCGATCAATAATATTTCAGCGAAAGAATGGTAATAAATTGTTATGCTAAAAGTTTGTCAGTTACATTTTGTTTCACTTTCGTAAAATGTACGTAATGTTTTTATGATGTTACACCTTTAGTAACATTGTAACACGTGTGTTCTGAAACATCTGTTACGTACTGATGAAACCACTTCATTTGTCTGCTTCCAAAGCCACTTGAAAATTTCCAAATTTCATTTCACTTTGTACTGTTACCCCTTTGAAATGAATGTAACGCTGTAACGTACGAAGAAATATATTTCGGTGCTGTTTGCAGTTCATAAAAACATTTTCGCAATAAGGTTAAAAGTTGAAAAATTAATTAAACCGTAACGAAATTCATTTTTGATAAATCAAGATTCAATGTTGCAACATTACATAATCTCTTTAGTAAAATGTCTGGTTTAAATTTATCGCAATTAATGATCTTTAAATAATACTGAAAAGGTGAGACTAAAAGGTTGCTAAAATTTTATAATATCATTAATTATGAAACGCTGAGATTATTATCGTATGATATTTAAAAATGTTATTTAAAAAGGGAGAACAGAAATAAAAGAAACATTAACTGTGTGTTAAAATAAAACGTCTCCGAACTTTAATAAAGAAAAAGCATAAACACCTCGCGCTGTATGTTATTTATTTTAAAAAAATGAAGAAGCTAATTTATTGAAACCGCAACAGGAAATTCAATTGAAACAGGGAACCGTGAAAATTGCCTACTAAAATAGAAGAGCGTAACCGACACCGTAACCGCAACAAAAAAAAAAAAAAAGGAACAAACTCAAATCGTAACTCGGCAACTTTATTTGCTCTGCTCAAGCTCCATACTTTTAAGTTTATAATTAAATTCAACTTCACCCACTAACAAAGTTTTTTTTTTTTTTTTATTTCAAAAAACTAAATTTACCGGCTATTTATTTTCTGTGAGCGTATAACGATAAATATCACTAATTATAAATATACGTTTTCCCTCGCTGTCTCTGACGAAATTCATTCCGTCTCCTTCGTTCTTTGAAGCCGGACCGCACCGCGTCAATTGAAATAAATTCACTTAGAAATGTGCTTCGCAGTACTTTTACCTCATCTAATACAAATAAAAAGTGCAAAGTCTTTTTAATTTGTTGTTTATTATTATTAATTAATAAATGTAGTAATGTAGAAACTTACAGTCGGCACACTGAGAAAAAAGTGATATGAATAATTACTATTTTCCATATCACTTTGGGGATGTATCCGGAAAATAAGAAATTTTGATATTAATAATAGTAAAATTTAATATGTTTATACTATTTTCAAATATTTCACATATCAAATTTTACTATTATTAATATCAAAATTTCTCATTTTCTAACTTTAGACATATGTTGTTTCAACAGAATGGATTTTTCTCATTGCACGGAAATTAATTCTTTTTATGTTGCAATCAATTTTTTTTTCTGATTTCAGGGATCCTGAAGAAGTGGCAGCTGATATTCTACGGCACGGCGACGAACCCGATTCGGATCCGTAACCGTCAATTTAACCCGGTACATGCGCCTTCTCAAGCGTTTCAATCCTCTGTACAATTCCCGATCCCGTTCAGTTATCGCTCCCAAGCACCATTGGATCTATTTCGGCACGCCGACTTCTTTCAGGGTTACCAGGGTCCTTACACGGGCGCCGCTTCGAACGTGGAGGCCAGCGTGGCGACCCTCGACGGCTCCTCCGGTTCCTTGCTCACGAACCGGCTGCCGGGCGACACCTCGCCAGCCGACGGCTCCTACGACCCGGCGAGGCGCATACAGCTCCACGACTGCGACCCCCAATGCGACCATCAGGGTTGTTACGGTAAAGGGCCAACGCAGTGCGTCGCATGCAAAACATATCGTCTGGACAAGTAAGTCATTTCTTTAAAAAAAAACAACAACATCCCTACCTCTTTATGTTCCAACGAACACTTTATATGAAACTTTGTCTGACTTTATCTACATTCCATCACTTGAAAAATGTATTCAACAATGTCTTATGGCTTTTGGCTTATGTTCCCTTTGGGTTCTTCCAAGGAATCTTTTCTCCTGAAATCTGTTTTCTGTTATCTAATTTAAATTGTTAAGAATTCTTAACAATTCTGTGCAAAAAAAAAAAAAAGAAAGGGATTAATAAAACAATTTCAGTTTAATTCGCTTATCTGAATTGCTCGCACGCTGAACGGCTAATTAAAGCGTAAATCTTTTTAATTTCCCGTATGACACAAAGTGAATTTGTAATTATGACTGGTTTATGAATTTCATACAAAATTTTCCCTTTTGATTTTCTGTTAGTGAAATTAGGACTTGAAATATTTCCATGTTTCAACGCTGAAAGAGAATTCACTAAAGCCACTTGATACTGAATTTCTGAAATTTCAAATGAAAAATTTACATCAGCGTTATCATCTTGTGAGATCGCAATTATTTGTAACTGAAATTTACGATTGCACAGTTTTGTTGGGGATTTATAATGTGGGGATTTTTGTTAACAAAAAATGATTAACTTAAAGATCAGTGTGTCAAGGGATTATTATTACTGTTGGATTTTTTTTTATAAAATTGTGATTAATTCATAATGCAATTTTCTAATTTAACAGGTCAAATATATGTCTTAATTTTACGTTTGTAATAACACGAAAAATGTGTTCAAATTTTCATGCTAAATACAAAAAGGATAAAAATGAATAAAAAAAATATCCTGACTGCGAATGAAATTTAATGCAAATGCAAATGAATTTAATTGCGTGCAAAGTATTGAGAATAAATGAAATTATGAAAATTACGAGCATGAAGGTACGAACGTGTGTTTACAGTTTGAGAAAATTTTATTAATTGTTTAAGGTAGGATGGAGTGTGTCTAATAGACACGGAAATAGTAAGTACACGATATTAATACAATTAAAACGGCGTAACTAACTTCCGGTAACGCGAGTTTACTAATTCATAAGTTAATCAATACTTTCTGCATGACTTGTTAACATTGTACATATTTGTTTAATTCAAATATTCGAGAGGATTTTTATCATGATTAATATTACAATACTTTGTTAGATAAAGTCAATATTGATAATTAAAAAAGAAAAATAAATAAATCAATCAATTTTTTCAACGATGAATTATTTTTTTATTATTTATTTACGATTGAAATTGAAATCGACGTTTGAAGCTCAAATTTAAATGGCCAAAAAAATCCTGACATCATTTTTCAGCACTTGCGTCAGTCGGTGCCCGCCGAGGAGCTTTCCAAATCAAGGAGGCGTCTGCTGGCCTTGTCACGAGTCCTGTGAAACTTGCGCTGGGGCAGGTCAGGACTCTTGCCTTTCATGTGCACCAGCTCATTTAAGAGTTACCGATCTTGCAGTTTGTTTACAACAGTGTCCAGAAAATTATTACGAAAGTGAGCGCGAAAATCTATTGTTTATTCAAATTTGATTTCAAAAACAAAAAATTATTTTGCGTTTTCTATTGTTGAATTATGAAGAAAAATCCAAGTCATTTGTTAAAAAGTTTGCTTTTGCGGCTATGGCAAAGAAATTTCGATTATTATTAATGATTTTTTTCGAAAATTTACAACTTAAAAAATTGTGAACTACTTTAATTGTTTGGCAATCAATCTTTATGAAATGTGCTTTGCTTTGCAGATTCCGAGAACAACACATGCGTGCCGTGCGAGGCGAATTGCGCTAGCTGTCAGGACAGGCCGGATCATTGCACGAGTTGCGAGCATCACCTGGTCATGCACGAGAACAAATGCTACGCTGCCTGTCCGTTGTACACATACGAGACTCAGGACTACAATTGCGCCCCTTGTCATTCAAACTGCGAGACGTGTAACGGAACTGCTGAGAACCACTGCATTAGCTGTCGACAAGGATTGTATTCCCATAATGGTATTAATCTTATTCTGTCTGCTATTTACTTTTTTTTTACCTTGATAACGAAATTTCATTCCAACTTTTTAAAGCGAAGTAAGGGCACTTTGATGGCCGAAAAAAAAAAAACCATTTTCGCGATTTAATTTTGAGCACAGGAATGTAAATAAATGACTATCCTTTGTTAAATTGT
The DNA here is from genome assembly GCA_022817065.1 of Probaryconus sp. ZL-2020. Taxonomy (NCBI): domain Eukaryota; kingdom Metazoa; phylum Arthropoda; class Insecta; order Hymenoptera; family Scelionidae; genus Probaryconus; species Probaryconus sp. ZL-2020. Next base: position 9,394 of record JABFQA010002681.1, read on the forward strand.
ATTAAGTATATCTTTAGTTGTATTATCAATTTTTTTAAAGCGTTTTTCCAAAAAACTACATTATCTAATAAATACCGAAAGGCGTCGTGGCGTTACATTACTTTTTCTTTGTCTTCCTCGTTCTGTTTTGCTGTCAATACAAACCCGGAAACAAACTATTTCATTTCGCGTAAAAATTTATCTTTCACAGGAAGCTGCGAAAATTCTTGCCCGGTCGGCTTCAGCGCCGACAAGAAGCGACGCGAGTGCGTCCCCTGTCCCCCGGGCTGCGCCGCTTGCGTGTCCTCCAGTTGCACCAGCTGCGTCAAGGGCTGGAGCCTGAATAAGAAAGGACTCTGCGCCCCAGAAAATCGTAACAGATGCGACGTCTCGGAATTTTACGAGGACGGCCACTGCAAGCCCTGTCACTCGACATGCGAAACTTGCGCCGGCTCGACCGACGATTTCTGCTTGTCTTGTCAAAGCCCGCTCCTGCTCCAGGGCAAGCAATGCGTCGCCCAATGCAACGACGGCTTCTACTCCGTTGTACAGCCCACACGGCCTATTTGCGCTCCTTGTTTGCATACGTGCAAGACCTGTGTTTCCAGATTAAACTGCACCGCTTGTCAGGAAGGCTTACAGTTACAAAGCGGCGAATGCAGGCCATCCTGCGCGCAGGGGTAAGCGGGGTCAATTGAAAAAGCAATCCTTCTTTTCCCTTTCTTTATTTTTCCTATTTTTTTTTTTTTTGCTTTCCAAAACACTCGGGTTTGACGCAGGAACTGCTCGTTAATTATTACGGTTTGTTAAACTTTGAAATTTGGATTGAATTGCCGAGTTGACGAGGGTTTTCAAGAGCATTTGGGATCAAAGGATTTGCGTCGGGAAGATTAAAATTCATTTAATTCGTTGTTTGACCGTCACGTGAATTTGTTTAATACGTAAATCAATTGCTGAAAATCGCGTGACAACGTTTGATAAGGATCTTAATTAAAACGTACGCGTTCTCTGCAGTTATTACAGCGACCGAGGTCAATGTGCCAAATGTTACCTGTCGTGCAAAACTTGCTCCGGTCCGAGGAGGGACCAGTGCGTGACGTGTCCAAAGGGATGGCAACTGGCGGCCGGGGAGTGCCACCCGGAGTGTCCCGAGGGCTTCTTCAAATCTAACTTCGGCTGCCAGAAGTGTCACCACTACTGCCGGACGTGTAAAGGTAAAAACTTTCTCTTTTTCATTTTCTCATGACCCTCCTGTTACGTATCTCTAAATCGTTTTCGGAAGGGATTCGACACAAAGTAAACGATTTTTATTCAATTTCACTTCGACGTACAAATGGAACGAAAATAAAGTTCTTCCCGACGACGACGACGACGACTGTCGAAAGGAAAATTTTCTTGAAATAGATTACCGTTGAAAAAATACAACAATCTTTTATTCTTTTGACGTCGATGTTGTTCGGTACAAACATCAAAGTTGTACAGAATCGTGA
>JABFQA010002682.1:0-10860 GCA_022817065.1 Probaryconus sp. ZL-2020
TTAACGATTAAACGAACTTACCTAAGTGAAGTTCGATCGTAATTATATGAAAAGGCCTCGTTCGAAGAGATTACAACTTGTAGTATCGCCTTGTCCCGCCAGGTGCCACAACATTTTAGCGTATATAGAAAAATTTTGGTTACTCCCTCTAGGTACCTCTCGAATACATTTCATTAGTTTAGAGCAATAAAAATAAAAATTTTTTAGGAAACAAAAAAGGGGTGTGGGTAAAAAGAAAGAATTTCTTTGGGTGGGCTGTAATCTCTTCGAACGAGGCCTTTTCATATAATTACGATCGAACTTCACTTAGGTAAGTTCGTTTAATCGTTAATTATATTTCAAAAGCCTCGTTCTCGAGATTACAACTTGTAGTTGTTCAGAGTGTCAGACTAAATTTTTATTTTTAACATCACAAAAAATACAAAATAATCAATTTTACAAAAAACAAAATGAAAACTCTCATTAAACAAAAGAAAAAATTTTATGCAAGGAAAATGATTCCAACTTCCACATCGACTCTTTTTTAGACAATAAAAAAGGAAAAACAATTTTTGAAATATGATTTTTCATTCCCTTTCGAGAATAGACAAAGCAAATCTATTTTCATCCAACTGCACAGGCCTATTATAAAATTTTGCAAAAATTACAGATCTGTCTGACCAGCCTGCTGCATTTCTAATTAGATCTATACTAACATTTTTCTGCAAAGCTGCTGAAGTCGTAGCATGTCTAAAGGAATGTGCTTGAAACTGACTAATGCTAATACCTGATTTGTCTAGAACTCTTTTGAGCCATCTACTTATAGTTTGTACTCCAATAGCTTTAAATGGTTTTTTATATGATAAAAACAAATGTTCTATTCCATCTCTATACTTATTCGTAACTTTAATATAATAATCTAGTGTGCTCGCAACACATAATTTTTTATTATTTGATAAATATGGGAGTTTCAACAAAGGTCTAGTTCTATTAATAGCTGAAGTTTTAATATGATCTGTGATAATAATTTCTAATCCCGATTGTTTATAAACTATATCTTGTATCTTGATTAAAGAAAAAGTCTGCGCTCTGTGCGCCGTTGCCAAAGCAAGTAAGGCTAATGTTTTCTCTGTCAGTTGTTGCAAAGATAACGATTCCAAAGGAAATAAAGTTTCCAAAAAATTTAAGACTTTGTTGACATCCCATGTACAATTATATTTAGAAGACAATGGTTTGAGTTTAAAAACTCCTTTAAAAAACCTATTAATTAACTGATTATTTCCTATATTTTTATCTGTAATTAGTGCAACTGCCGACCTAATAGTATTCAATGTTCCATACGAAGCTCCTTCCTGATATTTCTTTGATAAAAAGGATAATAAATTTTTTATATCTACTTCTAAAGGATTAAGATTTTTTTCTTCATTATAAAGCCACCACTGCCTCAGGGCTGTACCATATTGTTTCTTGGTTGATTTAGATAAAGATGATATCATGATATCTATCGCTTCATTTGGAACTCCTTGTTTTATTAACGACTGCCTGAGACTATGGCTACAATCAACGAAAGATGATTCCGTAATGGATGCAGCTCTCTAGAGGGAGAAAAAAGTAAATTATCATTGGGCTCAAAAATAATAGGTTTACCTACAATTAATTCTTTTAATAGCGGATACCAAGGTTGTGAACTCCAAAAAGGAACAACCAAAATCCCTCTAGCTTTATCATTTTTAATTTTATTAAGAGTTTTTAAAATTATACTAAAAGGAGGAAAAGCATAGAAAAAACCGCATCTATTCCAATCAATTGTAAATGCATCTATTGTTTCTGATCCAAATTCCTGGTACCAAGAACAAAAACGTTCACACTTAGCATTATCTTTTGTCGCAAATAAATCAATATCTGGTAATCCAAAATGATTAACAATCTCAGCAAATGCCTCATGAGAAAGTTCCCATTCCGTGTCTAGATTACGAATTCTAGATAAAGCATCCGCGATTGAATTCTCTTTAGTGTTTATATAAGATGCATATAAGTAAATTTTCCTTTTCTCTGCCCATTGCCAGATTCGACGAGCTAGTACATTAAATTCAAAAAATCTAACTCCTCCCATATTATTAACATAAGCTATGGCAGTCGTATTATCAATACGCAACAAAATTTCACACTCTGATAAATCACTCGCTAGGAGTGTTAAAGCCTTATATACTGCTAGTAATTCTAAATAATTAATAGAAAAACACAAATCTTTATCATTCCAGAAACCATGTACTAGCCTGTCTCCCCAGGCAGCCCCCCAACCTGATCGTGATGCATCTGTAAAGATTTCAGCTTTAAAATTAAATTGCCTTATGGGATTATATAAAGTACAAATATTCCTTTCCCACCAAAACAAATCTTTACGCATCTCACTAGTTATTTCCATTCTTTTATTAAAATCTTTATTATTAAAAATTAGAGCAATAGTCTTTTCCCTTTCTAGAACCTTTGTATACAGCATTCCATAAACAGAAGCTGGACATAAACTGACTAAGTTCCCTATAAGTTGAGCTATTTCAATTATTTTACAAGAATTAACTTTTAAAATTTTTTCAATCAAAGCAGACACTTTATCTATCTTTTCCTTTGTAGGTTTTACTATCATAAGTTCAGAATCTAACATAAAACCTAAAAATTTTACTATATTTTTTTGTGTTAATTGACTTTTCTTGTAATTAATTGGAAAACCAAGCTGATTAAGGATTTCAATAGTAAGGGCTACATTAGCGGCACAGCTATCTTTAGAAATTCCAATACATAAAAAATCGTCCAAATATACAACAGATTTTAACCCTTGAGATCGTAAAAAATTTGTAATAGGTTTCATTATTTTTGTAAAAATAAAAGGACTAAGAGAAAGACCAAATGGTAAAGCCGTAAATTCGTATAATTGCCCCAAAAATTCAAAGCGTAAGAACTTTCTACTTGACTCATGAATAGGCACACATAAGTATGCATCCTCTAAATCCAAAGTGCAAAGAAAATCTCCCTGAGATATTAGTTTAACTGCTGTTCGCAGATCTTCTAATTTGAAATGTGGGGCAACAATGAACTTATTCAAATTCTTGAGATTTAAAATAAACCTAAAAGTACCATCAGGCTTTGGAACCAAGAAATATGAAGATAAAAATTGATCCTTAACTGGTACACAAGGTTCTATAGCTCCTTTCAAAAGCAATTTATTTATTGCGATTTTTAAATTAACTATTTCATCATTCGAGAAATTATTCAAGGAAGGAGCTTGGAGTTGAAAAACATAATAATAAAACTCAATTCTATATCCTTGGACACAGTTAAGAACAAACTGGTCGTTTGTAATCCTACGCCAAGCCTTAACATAATTTTTAAGGCAACCAGCATTTTTCTTTACCTCTACCTCCGACTGTAATATCTGCTGGTTCTGGATGACATCGCATGGCCTGACTTCGAGTTGGACATCCTTTGGGGCTGTTGATATCGTGGTCTTCCTCTTGAAGATGGCTGACGTCGGTCCTGTCCGTATGCAGGTAAATTGCGTTTTGCCCAGGTCACTTGACGAAAGGCCTGGGCTGTTTTCCAGTTTTTTGGTTGTTGGACAATTTGTTGTTGTTGTTGTGTTTTCATTGGAAAATTCCCCTTAATCGTTTGTGCTAAACCTTTAAGGGACTTAACTTCCTTAATTTTTTCTCCGAAATCTTTGCCAAATAACAAACCATCTGGTATAGTGTCCACTAATATGTCTTTTACTTGTTTAGTTAGTCCAGGCTCTATGAAAGCTTTTCTTGATTTTGAATGTTTAAAATGAACATTGGCTAAAAACTTTCCAGCATCAAAAAGACGTTCCACCAGAACTAACCTATCTACAGGGTCTTCTGCATCATCAATGATCATGCTAATCGCTGACCCTAAGGCTGTCAACGCTGCTCCAACTTGTTTCTGACTGTCTACAAAATGGCCATCTCTTTTAATGGCCGATTCAGAAATATGAGCTTTAATCTCGTTGTTTATTTTTGGAGCATCGAAAAAATCTTCAGGCTTATATTTATCAATCAGCTCCTGCTGCTGTTCTTTTGACAGTCCAGAATCTAACCAATGCTTCCATCTTGTTACCACTGACTTATTTAACTTGGTTTTAATCTTACGAGATTTAGATGGATCTTCACCCAAAATGTCCAAAACTTCCTGATCCTTGATATCCTCAACATCATCGTCCTCTTTTTGTTCTGAAATTGTTGTTTGAGAAGCCATTTCTTTTTCTTTATCTAAACAGAAAAAATTTTGAATAAAAGATTTTAATATATCTTTATTCAAAAAAGGGAATAATGTGTAATTTGTCTTGGCTCTTGCACAAGCACATTACCAAAAAAGGAAAAAACATTAGACGCTATTTGTTGTACTTCTGATATGTCCTGTCTTGTAATCAGGCTCATCAGTGTTTTTTCAAAAAGAAAAGAAAATAACGTCACATAACCTACCTAAAGTAATTGTATGGTCAGTTTTGTCATTTTGAAAAACAGCGCTACTGTCTGTTTTGTCAAGAAACTGAGGGTCATGATTTTCAGAATTGGGATCTTCTTGATCGACCGTCAACTGATCCTCCAAACGTGCTTCCTTTGTTACGTTTGTTCTATCTTGTAGAACTTCTGCTTGACTTGAAAATTCACTAGAACTTCTTTCACTCAATCTAGAAATACTTCGGCGAGGTAAACATTTTCTGCCTCGTTTTTGAGCAGCAACATTATGTTCACGAGATCCTGAACGAGAACCTGAACGAGACCTCTTATGAGACTTTTTTGTCGAACGACCATGATGCCGATTTTTTTCTAGTTTTTTGATTTTCTTCTTCAATCTTCTTATTTCATCTTCTTCTGAACTGTCCTGGATATTATCACGGTCGTGTTTTCGCTTAGGCATATCTTCTTCGTACACTTCGTCTCTTCTTTTTCTCCAAAATAAAAAATACCCACGAGAAACGCTAAAACGGTGCGAAACCTTCGCGCAACAAAACAATAATGAAATGTATTCGAGAGGTACCTAGAGGGAGTAACCAAAATTTTTCTATATACGCTAAAATGTTGTGGCACCTGGCGGGACAAGGCGATACTACAAGTTGTAATCTCGAGAACGAGGCTTTTGAAATATAATATTGTATAGTTGTGTATGTAGTTGATTGTAATAACTATCATTTACGAGCGATGGCTTTATAGCAAAGTTGAGAGGCTGTTAATCATTTTGAGGAGTTAGGTCAGAAAGTAAATGATATTAATGAAGCTGCTTCCGAAGTACTATAAAGGTATCGACCTATAATAGATGCTTTGGAACAGTCTGCTTTGGAAATGCTTTTTGCCATATAGTGCGTGTACGTTAATACCTGTGCTTTATGTACAGGAAGAGCAACGTTTGGATCAAGAAAGTTGTACAAGACATTTTGAAACGTGGAGGAGATTATGGGGACGCCCAGGTCATGGAGCTCCGATCGATCACGCGCAACGGAATAATCTTTATGACATTCTTCATCGTCCCACCGTTTGTTAAAACCGTTGTAATCATTTTCTGTTTCTTTATTTTTAATCAATATTTTTTTCAACGGCATCGATTACGGTTATTTTTGGAATAATGAAAATAACTTTTTCATAGATTTAAATAATTAGCCTCACTATTATTATAAACATTTATTTCTTGTCACATTTTCGACAAGTTTAGTTTATTAATAGAAATGAATTAATGTAAATATTGTTAAGTAAGATGAGAATATTTATTTATTTATTTTTTTCTCTCATCTACTGTAGAAATTTTATTAGAGTATGGTGATAATAATTTAAAATTTACAAATATAACTGATGCCGGACAATGCGAAATTAAAGATACAAGAGACTTGTTTGCTGATACACGAGAAGCATATTTTACAGATATTTATGAATGGTGTTCTTGTTATTATTTCATTCGGGTTGCTATGATATTGTTGCTTCGTAAATAAAGTGATTAAAATATTTTGAACATTTCCGGTTATTTCATGGACTAATGATAATGTAATTAGCATGATTTCTATACGATTGTTTATAACTGGTTAAATGGCGCTTTTGAGCAAAAAAAAAAAAAAGGACTGTTGATTACATAATTTGCAAAATGGCATTTGTACTTTGATCAATAAGTTTAACAGTCCTGCATGTTTGAATTTGGACGCTGGATCACATTGCCTGTTTAACCTAATTGACAACAGGATGCTAATGAATCCATTAGAGAGGAGAGTCTACGAGTGACAGGTGTAACAGGGACGACTAATTTCATTTGTTCCGTTTGGCGGGAGGCGAATGCGCGTTTACTGCTTACACATAATTCTATTTAATCAATCCCTCCACTGTTTGGGATTGGCCTATTGCTTTTTCTAATCGTTCGGTGACCCGTCAGTTTTAAGTATAACTCGCTTTCCTACGATCTTTAGTTATATAAAGCGTAGCCGGACATTATTTTATTTATTGACCACTACAATTCGTCCGAACTTTTTTTTTCTCTATTATTAAATTTTCAAGCGTGCTGCCTTGTAACTTAAATTGTAATTCTGGTACCTTGTTTATTACCAGTTCTATGCATTCAAGTTACTGACGAATAAAATCATTCTACAGTTTATATATAAAACATACAGATAAACGGCCGGACGATAGCCAAATGCGAGAGCAGGGTAACCCCCATCCAAGTTTCGCTCGGGGGAAACTTCGCTCAGCTCTTAGCGATCGCCAACGATCGCCCACTGCACCCTAGGCGTCGGTCTTATTTTGGCGTTGTTCATATCATGTAATAAAATGTAAGAATGCAATACTTACATTCTGGATATATTGATAGAGGAAAATGAAAAGAATTTCAGAAGAATATAAAACATTATATTAATCAGTGATATTGTAGAAGCGTACTTGAATTGTGATTGTATATTTCATTGAAATAAATGCAAGGACAAGTTGGCGCAGCACATCTCTGTCGTAAATAATGGACAGTTCTACCCATTATTATACCTCCTCCCCTTCCCCCTGGCCCATATAAGATTTTATGGCATAAACAGTAAACTTTGTTTACTGTTATACTCATTAGGAGTCTAAAACTTTTTTTAATGCAACGTAATCCCAAAGGGTCAAAGTGACTCGCAAACGCAGTACAATATAAATCAAAGTTTTTAATTCAAAATTAATGAAATAGGAACAGATCAGATTAAGACGAAGAAAAAATTATTACGCTGAGCATAATGAAAAATTATTATACTATGGACGTTTACACCTGAAACAATAAAACTTTTCAAATTGTTTCACTGAAATTCAGTTTTCCAAGGTAAAAAACAAACGTCGAATCTTTGTATATTACTCTTGAAACAATGCTTAATACTTTTGATTGAAAAAACTTATGACTCAGCCTTACCAGCCCCTTGACAGAACTAGGCAATGCCTTGTTGGATTTTTACTTGGGTTTATACTGAAACTTTACAATCATTAATACATTACGATTAACAACTGAAGCATTGTCCTATTATTAACTGTCTTTAATCCAGTATATTAATGTTCGATAACGCATTAGAAATTGTTAAAGCGTAATGTTAATAACGAATGAATCTGAAATGTACAAGTTCGCGATTCAGCGATTAACCCTTCTATAATACTATATATGATACTATAATTCAAGTGTATTGGCCGTTATAAATTATAAACGTTTTATAATAAATTGTCAGCGACAAAAATATGCAACTTTTCCTTGGCTTTTCCATATATCATTTGACCGCATAAAACTGGTGCATATTTGTTGTGGACTCGTGTGCATTCGCGTCAAGATCTCTGTGTAAGCGTGCCTGTCTGTGTACAAACAGAAACTTGAACACAATCTTTTCTTCGACAATAATATCCATCCTTTCTCCACTCTCGCTTTGAGCTTCCCTTTTCGCGTGTATATCTCGCTTGGCTTTCCCACCCTGTGAAATCTCTTCCCCCATTTACTCGAGCCTGATCCACATCCCCTGAAATCCTTCACGCGAATGGTCGCAATCCACACAGGCTGCGTACTTTCTCTCTCTCTACGCTATTGTCTGACTATTGTATTCTGTTACCACTGTGTCGGCCCGTTTGTATAAGGGTGATTCATTCGCCGCGAAATATCAGTTCCTGCGCTGCCTGGATTTCAAGCCCTCACACGTAAAACCGAGCTCCCGTAACAACGACGTACTACACTTTCTCTCTCTCTTTCTCTCTCTCTCTCTCTCTCTCTCTGTAACTCTTGTTCCTCATGCTTTCCTACCATTGTCCTCCTGTCCTCCACCAAATAAGCCACTGTCTCTAAAATGGACGTGAGAATGGAAGCGACCACCGTTGACGCTCGTCAGTTCGAAGAGCGGAAAGTACCCCTTAGCGACGAGCGCAAAGCTCCCAAATGAGAAATATGCGGGGGAAACAATATACAATTTCAGTTCTATGAGTTTTTTCCCAAATTGCATTTCACTTTCCACTTGTTTTATGATCTCGTGAAACTACATTGACGCGTATTATGGGATAAGAATGTTTCACGATCATAGGATTTATCTGCCCAAGTTGAAGGAAATAGAATAATTTGCCGATGCGTTTGCGGGAATAAAGTTAGAAATCAATTCAATTCAATCAATCAAGTAAACTGAAACTTGGACAAATATTTTGTCACGATGTTTATGTTCTATGTTGGATGGATGTATATTTTTCATCTTTTATATTTTTTAAAGGATAGTTAAATCAACACAAGAAGTATTTAAATATTATAAATAATGTCGTATTAACAATTAATTAATTACAATGAATAATTTTAATGACTCGTTAATCGAAAACCTTTTATATTTATAAAAAGTACATTAATAATCTAAATTTGTTTGCATGATCACTACTTTATGGTGTATCATCATTATTTTGTTCAAAAATAGAAGTAGAATTTGCCCTAAGAGGACAATATTATTTTTATGGAATTGTTCTTCGTGGAATGTGATGGATGGAAAATGCCTCTTACTCTTTGAAAGTTGCTGAATGAAAACTTATGAGCTAAATGTATTTTTATTCAGAATATTTATATCAACTCATGAAATAAATTTATAGTAATTTATTGGAATGTTAATGCTTTCAATGCACATTCAAAGTCATAATTTGGAATTTGATGCAATTAAATGCAGATAAAGGCAGTGTTGTATAGAAAAATTTATTCATAATAATATAATAATATTAAAGTGCTTTACGAGTAATTTGGCGTACTGAATACAAATATGAAATTATAATTAGCTATTCCGTAAAATTAAATGAGATGAAAATATCAAAATATTATCAAAATATTATCAAAATATTATTTTGAATAAATGAGATTGAATACAACTTATGTATAAATAAATATTATAATTTTTATAATTATAAGCAATCATTTAAATTCGGGTTCATTGAGTTTTTAACACTAGTTTTTAAGTTCATTTTGTTTTTGAAACGATTCAATGGTGAAATTGTAGAATCGCATTTTTGTTGAAAATCTAATTATCAGATGGAATTGGTATTTACGTGATCACTAATAATTTATTATCAATACAACCAAAAACAGTAAAATCATTATAAAAGTCAATAATTTTCAATATTGCAATACTAAGAAATATTAAAAATGTTTTACGGATGTTTTAACGTAAAAATTTGCTAACATAAATATCTGTAAAGCTTTGACATGTTTGTGACATACTTGAGAAAAGTTTGATTAGTGATTAAAACTGAATCCTTGTTTTGATTACTAAACGAACTTTTTCAAAGGATTTTTACCAAACGTTGCAAAGTATTTGACAAACTTATACTAAGCAGAATAATTTTGTATTTCCACACAAGTTATCAAACCAGTATTTAGGTGGATATTGTAATTTTTCATAATGTAATTTGAATAATGTACTGCATTATGTTACTTTTTTTTTCGCCTAAAATCTTCATTTTTGGCGATAAAATTTACAGTATATCTACTTAAATCTGCTATTTAACTTTACATGTGAATCTACATTGATTTATATTTGAATATTGAACAGTTAAGGTATTTATTATGCATAAATAGTATTAAATCTTTGAGGGAACGAAAATTTTCCGATAATAATAAATTGTCCTAAGAGTGTTTGTTCCATTTATAATGTTATAAAAAAGTCTTTACGTGAGCAATTCCTTCTTGACATATATTACGTTACACTGTATGGCTTCGGTATCTTTTCTTGCAACGTAAAAGGAAATACGAGAACAATTATGTATTCAATATCCTCATTTAAAGGCTAATAACGCGTCAATGCAATAATAAATCAATATCCTCATACAAAAAAATACGACGATATAACGGAGAAATTGAATTTCCGCGAGGGTCCAGCGATGTGACTGGAATTCTCGTTTGTTACCAATACTTAATAAATTCATAAGCTCCGTAGTTTATTTCATTATCATTTCAAGCACGGTGCTTTTGATCGAAATGAAAGAAAATACGTAACATGTTATTATAAAATAATGCTTGCATAAGTGTACGTAGATTCGTTTTGAAATGTATAGAAATGCTGTATTTCGTAATCCGCTTGTAATGAGATACGAACGTGACTTCTTCTGAAGCAGCCTGTAGAATTGGCTGCGGACCAGAGAAGCGGCTCATACTTATCACATTTGATCTTCTCCACTTTTTTCTCGACTCAACTCGTATCAGCTCCTTCAAGCTAAGATTAGATCCATCGTTGAATTATTTACAAGTATGGAAGACAGCTCTTACCTTGTCTTGTCTCCTCTTATCTATTTACTTTCCGACAAATATCTTCAGAGCTAATAAATGAATTTGTCATCTTATTATATGTTCTTTTTTTTTTTTTTTTTTTTTTTTTTT
>JABFQA010002683.1:0-10860 GCA_022817065.1 Probaryconus sp. ZL-2020
GGGGAATGGGACACTCAGATAAAAAAAAAAAAAAATAGTATATGAAGAAAAAGAATGTTAAGAAAATGTAGCTGTCAATTAAAAATGAAATGTATAATATATATGTATAATAAAATTAATTTATAATTCAAATGAAATAATTTTTAAGATAATAATTTAATTTTTCTTATACTCTTTGAACAGATACAATTTCCTGAATTTGAGGAATTGTTGTTAACAATCATAGATAACAGGAACGTAACATCTGAAATACTAATGAAGATGAAAAGTATGAGAGATATTCAACAAATTGCAATGTATTTTGAAGAAAAGTATGTGCACATTAAAAATAATAGAGCAAAAGATGACTTGCAGTTTATAATTTCCTGTGCGACTGATGTTACAGGTAATTTTATTTTTATTTTAATTTTTTCTTGCGGAAAAGCTGAACATTATTTTTAACAATATAGTATTTGCTGTAGAAACATAAGATTTTTTTTCCACAAATGGTGTTATTAATTTAATTAATATTTTAATGGAAAAAAAATTGTTTCAGATGCTCCAAGCGCTGTCGATTTAACTACAGGAAATGCGAATAACAATCAGGAAATCGCTGCAAATGGTATGAAATTGAATAATAGTATCTCATACATTTTAGTCTTGTATATATAAATTAATGTTAAGTCTTGAAATATATGAATTATTGTGATGATGCTTCAAGAACTAACTGTTTATTGATTTCATGACAATTAATTGAATGCCCAGAAGCAAAAAAAGGGTACGCGCTCGTGGCTGACCACTCTCGCCCATCGAAACGCTACTGAGGAGTCGTGCGGTAACTATAGTGGGTTCAGCCACGAACGCGTACCCGGATCTTGTCCATAGGCCTTCAATTTATGAATTGTAATTAAATTTTATGTCCACATATTCATTGTAATTAATTTTAAAATTTAGTTGTTGAAGTTGAAGTTGTTGAAGATCCACCATATGATGTACATGTAGCAGAAGGAAATGGACACAAGAACCAGGAAAAAACTTTAGAAGGTATAAATTTTAATATCATCTTATATATTTTATAAATCTTGGAATATATGCATTATTTGTACATTGGATGAAGAAAAAATTAATCATTGATTTCGAGATAGGTAATTCAGAAATTTTTGATTCACATTTATTTTTATATATCAATTTTGATTAACTTTCAAATTAAAAAAGATATTATAGATCCACCTTTTGCTGTCAATGAATCTGAAGGAGATATAAACGAGGACCAGGGAAATACTTTCGAAGGTATTAATTGGCATATTATCTTGTACATTTTATAACTGTTGAAATAAATGCATTACTGTTATATTGTTTAAGAATAAATTATCTATTGCTATAAAGATAAATAATTTATAAAATTTTAATGAACATTTATTATTATACATTAAAGCTGATCAAGATCCTTTATGTGATGTACCAGCAGCAGAAGGAAATGTTCACCAGGACCAAGAAAAGATTATCGAAGGTATTCATTTTAATATTATCTCATTTTTTATAGATCTGAAATTATATATACATTATTCATATATTGTTGAATATTTGATTAATATTTTATTAGTAATCATGTGAATTTGATCTGTTACTTTTTCTTGAATTTTCTACATTTAATTCTACAAATGAAACTTTTGAATAAGATGATTAATTGAGCATCTCAATTAACCAATCTTGATTAAATTAAAAATAACCCTGGAAAACATAAAGATTATTACTTTTATTAAATTTAATTCAATTCTAAATCTAAATTATTATTCTTTACTTTAAAACTTGGAAATAAAAGCTTAGATAAATGTATGTATTTTGATGAATACAATGTTTAGCGCCATGCCACTCGATGGTAGTGGGGGACGCCCCACTCCAACGCTGCAAGCGGCGACCAGTTTCTTATCTTAGTTGCAATTGAGGAGCTTCAGTCAGTCTTATTCCAGGTTTGCTACGGGTGAGCTGTCATCTTTTGACACTCATCATTATATGGGCATCAATTTCTACTTACAGGTTCCAGGCCCCATCCTACGTAAGCTGGTTACTTGACAACTGGTATCCAGTTGTCTTTTCTCTGATCTTTAGGCATCCTAAAGATATGTGCTATTTTGGAGGAGTATCTCCTTATTTCTTTTTTTTCTAATTTACAACTTTTATGTAGTTCTAGGGCCCTTTGAACCTTTAATCTTTATTCCACCAAGCATTTTGGTGTTTCTTTTTCCTAGATTCTCCTTTTCTTTTTCTAACCTATTATTCAAGCATCTTGGGTAATAGGATCCTTCCCTTCAAAACTTTTTAAACGTCTGCATCATTAATTAAGTCTGATTTTGGCAGGTATCCTGCAAGGACTCAAAATCAGCATTAAACTAATTTTTGTTTATCCTTTAAAATTTTGTATTTGTTACAATATAGCGCTGCTCATCAGCCGTTGAGGCCTATTACTTAATTAAATTTGATTCATATTAAAACTATCAAAAGTAGAGCCTGTAAAAATTGATACGATTATTCTTTTTGTTCTTAAATAAATATTATTTTTATATTAATTTGCATTAACTAAGACATTTTTATTTATAAACCCTTTCCCTACTGAATGTGCAAAAGTATTGTCGATTGTTTAATTAATTTTTCCCGTTATTTTATTTTTGTTTGTGCTTGAGAGCTATTTACATAAATTTGTATTTTACACGTATGGAAAACTCTGAGCTAACAGAATCAAAACTGAGCAACGTTGAGTATCGTCAACGCCGTTCTACGTTATAATTTTGGTCTTTGCTCTATTCATCAATATTTATCTTTTCTTTAATTTTTTATTATAATTATTTTCTGCAACCTTTCTTATATGTAAAGCTTGGCAAATTTTTTAAAATACTTATTATTTAACGTTTTCTACTGCTATCTATGACTGATACCCAACAGCTGTAATGCATATCCGTTCGTGATACATTAATTTATGGTTTAAGAAGCTCGCGTTACGCTCGAACATGAATCATGAAATGAAGTAAATAGCGATTTAATGCATGTCCAGACGTAACATAATAAAGTGCATATATGAGCGGGGATCAGCTCCTAACTGATTCGGGTTCTTTAAAGTCTTTACTCCAATGCGACACTGAGAGTTGAGCTAAACCATAATGAAAAAACCCCAGAAGTCAAAATTACAGAGGGTGTCCTTTACGGGGACACTCTAAGTCCCATTCTTTTTTCTCGATTCCTACGGAAATGGATAAATTAATGAAAAAATGGAGAATAAATTGTCCTCTTCGCAGATGACATTATTATTATGTCTGACAACTTAGTTGATCTCCAGGATAAACTAGATATTTTGGGAAATTATTGCAAAGAATTCAAACTAACAGCAAACACCTTCAAAACTAAAATAATGATTTTTTCGAGAGGGGGAGGAAAACAAAATTCAAACCATTAAAATATAACAATACCCCCTTAGAATTAGTTGACAATTTCACATATTTAGGAATAAGATTTACGATCAGGGCTTTTCAACAGAGCGGCTTCAGAGAGAGCTTCCAAAACAAGATCGGCTATCGGTTCATTGTGTACTCCAATTATAGGTGGCAAGGTCACTGACTGGAGAGACAAATTGAGATTATTTGAAGCTATAGTTGTATCAACTCTGATTTATGGCTCTGCCATCTGGGGACTTCAGCATTTATATACAATAAGGAAAATGAAATGTATTTTTTTTTAATTTGCTTGTCCTTCCCAGAAACACGCCCAACTACTTGATCAATTTAGAAACGGGTTCTACTTCCCTTGGCATCATTGCAAAGAAGAGATCCCTTCTTTTCTGGTCCAGACTGTTGGAAATGAAAGAGGACAGATTCCCCAAAAAAATGCTATCGTGAATTACTAGAACTGGACAAAGCTTCCAACAATCTACTTTATTATAATTGGTGCTCTCATATGAATTTTCTGACTGAAAGCGGTTTCTGAAATCTGTCTAGGCGTCACAATCCAGTAAATCGATTGGTGAGATTTTGGAAAATTTTTGTATTTCGTTTATCAAAACTATATTTGAAAAAGATGTTGACAGGACTTTACAGTCCAGATATTGTGAGCTCTATACATAAATAAAGAACTTCTCCAAACCAAATCATGAGGGATATTCGTCTATTTCTCTCCCTTCGTCTTATATGCGCGTTTTCTCTCAACTGAGACTAGCAAACAATGACACACTTACTTTTAAAATTGAGGAATTGTATACAGAATAGACACCAAATCTTTTTGTGTGAATTGTCGATTGAACCACCTCGAAACCCTTGAACACATCTTATGTTTTTGTGAACGTTACTAAGACTATTAGTCTTAACTTTATTTTTCCCTTTCATTTATTTATGTTGTTTGTGTTTATTATCTAAGTCTGTTATTTATATTTAGAATCGCCTTCTTTAATTAAGCCCTTCATTTTCCTAATTCACACTCATACATATTTTATATTGTATAGAATTACCCAATTGCACTTATTCACTTTTGTCTTATATGATATTATATAAATTCTTTAAAATTATACGAAATATTATTAAAGGAAGTCTTAAACTTCTATTTTTTTCTGTTATCTTAGTTCTAAGCATATCTTAGAAAACTGTAATAAGGGTTTCGCAGTATAAAATAAATAAATGAAAATGTATGTATATTGAAAAATCCAACTATATTTATAACTATTATTTATTTAAAACTAGCGAAGATATATTACTCCTTAGATAGACCTGAACATAGATAAACCTCTAGTTAACTTAGAGGAGGTGCGTTAACTTAGATAAACCTCTAGTTAACGCACCTCCGTCGAGTGCAATTTCCCCCACGCAGATACGGCTTCCTGCAGAATTCCCAGGAGTAGGGGTACGAAGACAGGTCCGTATCAAAAAGGGGTCTTTCTTTTATTTATGACAAAAATTATTAAGAAATCTAAATTCGTAATTAAAATAATAATATTTAGAATTTAAAAAATTATTTTTTTAAAGGGCACTTGCATTTTATTTATACAGTCTTTAATAGAGGCGTTTCAGAGTGAACCTCTCTGCATTGCAAAATTGAAGTTACTAGAGGTTCCAGTGTATTATATCAGCTCCATAAAAAATCAGCCACCCAATGAGCGTCAAAAATGGCCATTTTTCAATGTTGTGTAACTTTGTTAATTGACATTGAAATCGCTTATTTTTTTTAAATTAAAGCTTGAGTCGTTCTCTATAAGATGCTTGAACTAAATAGCTTATGATATGGAAAAAAAACTTGAACCATAATTTTTTATTAAAAATGCACAAAAACCAAAAATTATTTAATTTTACAAATGGAATAAAAATGCATCATAAGCACCTTAAAGAGGAAGCTCCACTCTTTCATTCAAAACAAAAAAAAACAATTTTTTTCTATGAAAATTGTCAAAGTTAGACACCTTTGAAAAACGGCATTTTTTTGTCACTCGCTGGGTGGCTGATTTTTTTTTACCGCCAGTGTATTTATTAGATGCGTATATGATGGGCCTTAAAAAGAATTATTGTTATAATTTAATTATTAACCCGCTCGTAAAATTGGCCACTGTAGTGGTCATGTGTTTTTTTGTAGTTTTAATTTTAATCATCTTTTAATTGACTACTACAGTGTAGAAATTACAGTGCTTTATTTATAACGAAACAATGAACTATGTTTAATCAAATGATTGAAATAACTTTCATAATGAAATAACGATAAAATATGAATATCTAAAAATGAAAATATTTTGTCCAATGCTCAATTTGGAAATTCGACTGAGCGGGTTAATTTCGAATGGGATCAACTCTTAAAATTATCATCAATAAAATAAATCTTCCCAAAAAACAAAACGAAAAAATTCATATGCATAAACCATACGTAACACAAAGTACCGTCGTAAAAGGAAAAAGGACAATACAAAAAAAGTCCTATGCCAAATATACAACATGTTTATGAATCGAAAAAAAGGCTCGCAACAAATATACTTAATCGAAGTTAAAAATGAAATTCAGTGCGCGTATAAAAAAGAATGTGCATTACGTGAAGTGTTTTGCGGGCAAAAGTCTTGATTTCCGTCGCATAGCTCCATTTCCCAAAAGCATTGTCGCGATAGCCGATGCTTCCTGGCCATTCGACGCGTGCACCAGTCGCAAACGATAAAGAGCGTAATTGCAACAATACGAAATGTCGTACTGCCTCTCGTATGCACGCGAACGTTCAATATCCGACCGCGGATACGTGGGTTACCCCTCATAAAATGCCGAACATCGTCTCGCCATTTCATTCTCTCTTTCTCTTCTCTCTGCTCGGCTTAGTGGCGTGTTGTGCCACGGCCTGAGATTGAAGTCGTAATCTTGCTGTTTCCTTACCGCTACAGACACTTTCGTCTTTATAAGTGCATACGTATAAATATATAAATCCACCGTATAAAAGACATTTTGTAATACAACGCGTCATGCTAAACGCAATCACAAATCTATCAGACTTGTTTTCAATTTATTAGAACGACACCTTCCCTTTACTCTGTTGTTTATTTAGCAAATTAATTATGCGCTTGAAATTTTCAACGATTATTGTCAACGAATTTTGTTAATCCACGAAAAGATTTCTGATTTTGTCCTACCGACTGCGCCAATTTTTGTAATTTTCTTGATTTTAATCATTTTTAAGATCATTTAATCATTTCTTAAGATTCTTTTGTTATTACATATGTAAAGTATAAAAATTCGTTGAATATCGACGAATGAAAACTTTCGGCAAATAATTAATTTATTGTTTTGCAGTTAGAATTTGGAACATTTGCAATTATTTATTGAAATCGCATTGTTTAAAATTGGGTTTGAAATAACTTGCGGAGTGAAATGAAATGTAAAACAGTTTCGCACGAGGGAAATAATATTATCGCAACTTCGATAGTTTGACGTTGGGAATTGCTTCAATATTATTATCTTGGCTGCGCGCACAACGCACTGCATAAAAATATAATTAACTTGATATTTAACATAAGAAAGTAGCGTTCTGTCAACAAAGGGTGAATGAGTTTCTCGAACTATGTCTAACAGAGCTGTAATAGAAGGTAACGTGAGTTCTTGTCGTGATATCTAGTGTCTATTCTACTGAATCATTCATGAAGCAAGATTCACTGTTATCGTCGTCATGAATTATACGACAATGTTTTTGTATTGCTGTATAAAGTGACCCATTAAGATACGAACGACAATAAAAGTAATACGCGACAAAAGTATGGCATGCTCAAACTCCAATTCGATTAGATTACTTTAAAGAATAAAACGATTTATCTAAATAAATAATAAAGCGTACTGAATTATTTATGATATATGTCAAAGGTAGCTTGCGCTGGATATTGCGTTTATGAATTTTGAGGTGGAAACATTTCTTTGTTTTTCTTTCATATATTTTCGATGTATGGAATGAATTTCTTAGAGTCGGTTTTTGAATTTTAATTTCATTAAAAATTACACTCAAATTCAGTTGTACAAGGTATAATCATTTTTACAAATATTTCAGAGAATTTTTAACAAAGACTCATATTAAAGAATGATTGAAATACTAGTTTAAAAAAAAAAATTAAAAGTTTGAAACAAAATACAATAATTGCTCATTAACGGCAGACTAAGCTACTTCTCGAACAATTTTAATGAGTTAATCGGCACATTATGTTTACTCATAACATTTTTTACGTTTCTCGGTTTCATTGTTCGGAAACTTATTCGCGCGTATAAAATATGACATACATAAAAAAAAAGTCATGCTTAATTAACGTATGGAATTTCTCCAACGATTACCAACGAAAAAATTTTGAAGTGTTCACGATGAAATGTTAGGAAACATTTTTATACATAATTTTGCATTAAATGGCCAAGTTGAATGTATCTTCCAACGTACAGAAGCACAATAGCTTAATACTTAAGGCAAGGATTATCATGAATCATATATTATGGACATAATACGTCTGAATAATTTCGCTCTTTTGATATAAACAATCATTATAAAGCCATAATCTAAATCTTTATTAACAACAAAACTGTGTACCGCAAAATTAGTTTATATGTTTTGAATTTATTTTCAACGATTGTTGAACATTTTCTAAATTATTTTCCTTTTGAAGTTAGCTTCATTATAGAGACTTATTGTAAAATTGATTAAAGAGTTTATTTTTCGATTTTCATTGTTATGATGAATTTTGTTCTTAAGCTCGAAGTCATTATTTCATCGACATTGTTATATTACAATTTAAAGACGTAATGTTTATGTGTACTTTGACTATAAATGAGGTTTATATCCAATAAAGAAATCCAGAAATACGATCGTAATGCGGTCATTCGTATACTCGTCCATCAAGGAATGCACAATGCCAGATTACTATTCCACTATAACTTTGCCACAAATCTATATGTATATGTAGATCCGCTGCACCAGACATTCATATAACTGTTTAATATCCTGAACTAAACATTTAATCAATCCTTTCAATTTTTTCGTACGTTAAACAACGACGTTAAATAACAATACAGTTTTCAAATTGAAGCAGGAAGAAATAATTCAATAGAATTCGTCGTTTAATAAAGAAATTCTAAAAGAAATTTTTTAATTCCTGACAAAAAAAAACTTTAACGCCTTTTTAAAAAGTATTATTCTATTTAATTATTTAAAACTGTTTCATCAAAGAGTCGCTCTTACAATCATTTGAACCATCACAATCCGAAGACAAATTATATTCAGAAACGAACAATGACGAACTTGACTTTCCATTGGAAGTTAAGTGAATTAATTTTAAAGATTTATTTTCATCAATTTTATACTAACAAAATTAACGCGAGATTGTTAAATTAAGTGTGGTAAAAAGTGAATTACCAATCGAATCGAAAAATTATTTTTATCATTCACTGGCGTTGGATTCGGATCCATGAATATTTTTAGTCCGGCTAACGAATGTGAAAAAAAAAAGTGTGTTGGGTAGAAACGTCAAGAAGAGAACAAAGCATAATTGAATAAATAATTTGCATACTATATCAGTCAGTTACAGGCGAAATTAACTCGGGCAATAATTATTAAAACATTGACAATATTCCATAATTCCAAATTTTGAGAGCCGCCGGTGGTTGTGCCGAATCGCGAAAGTATCGTTAGCCATAATAAAGTGGTTTACGATGTTTTTTTTTTTCTCTCGTTTTACTAATAATGCCGATATATTACGATGAGAAGGTGTTTTTAAAATTCCGACCCCCTCGCATTGAGGTCATACCAATTCCTCATAATTACCTAGCTTTAATCATTTACACACTATGAATAATCGATTTTCACGAGATTACGAGTACGTGTGTGTATTACAACAATGAATAATTGCTCAATGAAAATAAAGCACCGTTGCTGGGCGGCGCGATGTATTTAATTGATCGACACACGACACGCCAATTAAAAAGTGCCTCTAGCAGTGGTTAACGAGGCTTGAAAGAGTCGACACCTCGTGAAAACATACATAAACGTGTGTGCTTTCATTTTCATTAGTATACACAAAAGTGCGTCCTCGTTCAATTTCACATTCACAAACGTAAAGGCCTCAAAATTAACAATTGTTACCCCAGGTGGAACTATTACAGATTATGGCTCGCAAAATGCAATTCATTTCGCCAGTATAAAGTGAGAGTCAATTTATATTCAAAGCATTAGGTGTAGTCGACGTTCAATGAACAAAGCCTTATTTACCACTATTGCGGTTAATATTTTTGTTTCTTCACGTTTTTATAAAAAAAAAAAATAATGTAAGTAACAAAAATAAATATAATCGTACCATTATCCCAGCGTTATGATACAGTATGGTAAAATTTCACCAAATTTTTCTCTGCGTGTATAAAATCCCTTTAATAGGAAGTTTTAAGAGGAAGTTTTTCAATCCCGATTTCTCTATACTTCATATCTTTCTTTATATTTCTAAGACGTATGTTACTTCTTAGAACGAGATGGACGAAGAACAATTATGTCTGAGATTTGTTGCCCGAGGGTACCGTAGCGTGATATTTCTTCCGTCCCCTTCCCCCACCACCGCCTCATCACAGTTGCATTGTTTGCTCGTGTTTTTTTATACTATCTTTTTATATATAAATATATATATATAAAAAAATGACATGAGAAGTTGTAATATCGCGAAATCGGCAGAGCTTTAGAATTCCTCTCTCTCTTTATTTGCGTTCTTGAACTTCCACTTTTTTTCGGGATTTAAATATTCTGGACGGATTCTCTAAACGCCGCTGCAGGACAAATATAATAAAGTCTTGGGTAAGGTGTGGCGAACGCGATTACTTGGGCTCAAAAGAATATAATCCTTAACGTTCTCTAATTGTCAGAAAGAGGTAAGCACGTAGAGAGACGGAAAAAGAATCGCCTTTGTGTCAAAGGTCGAGTCCAAGATCGGTTGCCCGGGTTTCCGGTGTATCGTTGGAATTTATTAAGAGTACTGGCTCGGATAGGTTTGCATTGCAAAAGCGTCGTCCACGCTTTTATACTATAAGGATGAAAAAAGGCTCTTCGAATATGTAATAACTCCGAAGCAATTTAGCATATCCTTTTGAACATGCGCGCTTTCATTCAAACCGAATTATTTTAGATTCGGAATATCTATCTTTAATTTCTTTTTCCTTCAATTGTTTTGATATTAATTCATTTCTTACAGTGGCTGATTAATATTCATTTTTTCTGTTTCTTTATTTATGATTATTTCACTGTGTTTTTTAAAATTATAAATCAGACGATGGACATTTGAAATAGTTCTTAATAGATAGAAACTGTAAATAAATTCGTTTTTTTTTTTTTTTATTTTTTTATATAAATTTAATCAGTAATGTATTAGTA